>PVIU01005198.1:0-116595 GCA_004026605.1 Ondatra zibethicus
TTCTAAAGCCAGTTTTCCACTTCACACACATGCACACACACACACACACACACACACACACACACACACACCATGCAGACACACACACACTTCCTGTAGAAGAAGATGCTAGCATTTCTGAATCTATCTGCTGCCCCTTGTCTTTCCCTGTTGACTTTTTATGGTTTTGCTCTATCAGATATTGTAAATCATGAGGCTTCCACTGCCTTCCAGTTTCTACCACCCGCTTTCTCCTTCCAGTCTGTTATTCTTCTTCCTCTTTATTATTTTGAATTTGTGACTTGAAGCACTTTCTAGCACCTTGTTTTGAAAAGATTTTTTGCAATATAGATTATTAAATACATTACTCAATCTTTATTTCAAATATCTCACTATATTATTTGAAATAAAGAAATAATATATATATATAATATTTAGAAAACATTATCTGCTAAAATAATGTGCTTGCAAGTAATTTATATAAAAATGACATATAGTGGGACGGTAAAATGTTACCAACTCCAGAGTAGCCATTGTCACTGTTTTGTGTTATATAAATTTGAGTACCTTTGTCTAAATAGACATCTTAGGAATTGGTTTACTTAAATGAAATTAGCAGTATGCTTAAATATATAGTGGCAGAGAATCAGAGCTATGTGAATATGGTGAGAAGATAATAACTTATATATATAAATATATATATATATCATATGAAATGAGAAACAAATATTCAAAAATTGTATTGTGGCCTCAGTTTATGTGGTGGATTAACTGAGAAATGGGACTCTCCCTCCTGCCTTGTGCAGATTATACAAATTTGGGGAGGTGGATCATTGCTGGAGAAAATATATCACTTGTGATAGGCTTTGAGGGTCTGTAACTTCACCCTTCTTTCCCCTCTGTGTTTCTCTGTGTATCTAAAAATGTAACCAGCCACATTCTAGCTCCTGCAGCCACCACACACCTTCCCTGCCCGGAGGACTCTTTCCTGGAACCTAAAGGTAGATAAAACCTCTCTTCCTCAAGTTGCCTTTGGTCATAGCATTTTATCACATCACAGCAACAAAATGTGATTAACACAGCACAAAGAGTGTGTAACTTTTATTAGGTAAAATAAAAATCTAGTGCAGGATGATATTTAGAAATAATACAATGAATGTGTTTTTGTACTGACAGATGGATTACTTGATTCATACAATATATATATAATCGTAAGATATCCACCAGGACTATGAGATTCATGAGTAAAAAGGAAATATATGCACACATATTTACATATCTGCATACACACACATATAATACTTATGTGTGTGTGTTTGTGTTCATCTATAACTGTTTTAATACCATAAACAAATAAACTTAGGAACTTATTATGGGAGAAGGCCAAACCTTGGCTTATGGTTTCAGGGAGTCTCAGTCCTTCATTGCAGGGAAGGCAGATAGAGCATCCCAGCAAATTGGGTGAGAGAAAGAGAATGAGAAGAGCAGTTTGAGGCAGACCAGGAAGCAGCAGCAAACAGGTCCAGGGTGAGGTGGTCCTTGCTGCCATCTTCAAAGTCCTGTCTCTAGCCCCTATACTATCAACCAGACACCAGCCTCTAAGCATCTTACGATCTTTCCAAATGTCTTCATTTGCTGTACTGTAAAGCAATTGCTGAAAACATGAACTTTTAAAAGATATCAGGTTTAGATGATAACAATATTCTCATTTCAGGACAAAATATGGAAGTGTTGAAATATTTAATTTTCTCATTATGATTCTAACATTTTATTTTAAATATTTATTTATTTATTCTTTTTTAATTTCCTTTTTTCATTTTACATACCAACCACAGTTCTCCCTCCCTCCCTTTCACCCTGCTACTTTCCCCATTCTATCACCCATCCACACCTCAGGGGGGAGTCACGAAGTGCTCCCAACAGCTGGGGTTAGCTGTCTCTGTGGTTTTCCCCATCATAATCTTGACCACCCATCATATGATCCCTCCTCCCTTCCATCAGCTTAACTCCAGCAGTACAGCTTAGATCACTGCATCTGCTTCCATCAGTTACTGGATATTGGTTCTATAATTACAATTAGGGTAGTTACTAATCTTGATTATAGGGGAAAGAAAGTTCAGGCACCCTCTCCACTATTGCAAGGGACCTTAGCTAGGGTCATCCTAGGAATTTCCCTAGCACCAGGTTTCTCCCTAACCACATAATGGCTCCCTCTATTAAGATATCTCTTTCACAGTTTTTACCCTCTGACTCTACCCCAACTAACAATTAAAAAATTAAATAATTTAATAATGAAAACTGTGTAATTAGTATTAAATATTTGTGAATATAGTAACTTGGCTTAAAAGAACTTTAAACAGAAATCATAGGAAAAATATAACATTTTCCTTTATTTGTTGCATGCAAATTAATACTAGTGAAATCACACATACAAATATAGACATTTGTAACAGGACAATATACAGGAAAGCATATTTAAAAACAAATATCTGAAGATTTAGATTATTAGTATTTAGTTGCTTTTCCTCTCTGCCATTCAAATAAGTAATTGTTTGCTACCACAAATTAACTTAGGAATAGGCAGTATGTTATAAGGAGGCCATTTGTTTATTCCCAGCTGCACAGCCCTGAAATAATCACACAGAAACTGTATTAATAAATCACTGCTTGGCCCATTAGCTCTAGCTTCTTATTGGCTAACTCTTACATCTTAATTTAACCCATCTCCATTTACCTTTTGGTAATAGAGAAGGCAGAGAAATTCAGGATTGTAGAGGGCCCTAGGTTGAATTACCTTGTTGACAGCTCTTAAATCTGTCACCATTCTTCATTTACCAGATATTTTTGACAACAAGTACAGGAGAATTCCAAGGGCTGGTTAATTCTTCAATATGGTGAGCATCTAGTTGCTCCTATAGCAGCTATTCTAAAGCCTGTAGTTTATCTTCTCTTAACAGCCACTATTTAACCCATATTGGTTTCTCAGTTAACCATTTTAAAGGTAAGGCTTTTTGTACCTCTAAAGGTTTGCTAGTTGCGTTGTGTTCTTATACAGCATGAATGGCTGGTGACCTTTGTGTATAGTAACTTATAATATCCTTCCTAGAATTATGAGTTTCTGGGACTTCAGGAATGTTAATCTGGGTATTCCA
Source organism: Ondatra zibethicus (assembly GCA_004026605.1). NCBI lineage: Eukaryota > Metazoa > Chordata > Mammalia > Rodentia > Cricetidae > Ondatra > Ondatra zibethicus. Next base: position 3,132 of record PVIU01005198.1, read on the forward strand.
TTGTTGCAGCAGGTCATGGCCCCATAAATTCACAGCAATATTAGTCACATATGGCCTCAGCCTTCCTCTCTGTCCTTCTGGCCCTATGCATTCAACCCATCTCGTGCTTTGTTTCACTTGAGATAGGGTTCCAATTGAACATCTGCCTCTTGAAGAGGCCAATTTTGATGCCAAGATTCTGGAGTAATGATACTCATGTCTGCACCCCTGTCGAACAAACCCACAATTACAATGTCATTTATATATACTCTAAGCATCGATATGTTTCCTATTTTATTGGAAAATTTATTTATCTCCCATGCTTATTCCACCATGCAGAACAGTATGATCTTTTACAGAAGGCTCTGGATTTTTCAGTTTCCTGGTAAGACATGTCTTCCACAGTGACTGGGAATGACTAGATCACTTTTAACTTGAGAGCCTCTGAGAGCCCCCTCAAGGAGTTTCCTGATGTTATATCAGGTTGCCTTTTCTGTTTTTTCTTGATCTGCATTTATTGGTCTAATGTTGGCCTTTGACATACCTTCTACATATACCTGAAGGCTGAGACCTCCTTTTCTTGCAATTCTCAGAGGAAATATTATTCCTAGGAATTTCTTGGATACAATCCCTTCTCAGATGCCCTATTCTATCACAACTAAAACATTTGGCATTTTGATGTCTCCTCATTCCTTTGGAAATTGCTTCTCCTAGCCAAGATTCAGTATTATAGTCAATTGTTTCATTGTTCATTGTATGCACGATCCATTCATCCATTGGTGGTGAGCTAACCTTAAAGGCCTAAGTATTTTTTGCATTTTAATTTGGCATTTTCAAAAGCCAGAGATTCAATAATTACTCACCTAGCAACTGGGTCTGTTATCCTATTTGTACAGCTTTAGTTAATCTTTATAAAAAGCCACTAAAGGGTTCTCTCTGGCCCTGTTTAACCCTGGCATATGATTCATTAGGTTTCCTAGTTCTTAAATCCTGTCCCTAGCATTTTTGGATGCTTTGTGGTGTAGAGACAAGATTTGTTCATCATAAGGAGCTTGAGCCTGTGGGTCAGCATAAGTACTCTCACCAACAATTTGATCTTGGGAAGTCTCAAATCCTTTTGATTTCCCCCTTTATTCTAAAATTTTAGCTTCTTCCCTGATACAACATTTAAACATCAATTGAGGCCTGTCATCCAGGACATAACTGAAGCCAGTCGTGTGGCATGGCTTTAATGCTAGAAACCCATGTCTTTATCATCTCCCTAACAAATGCAGAATTCAAGCCATAAATTACTACTGCTTGCTTAATTTCTTTTAGATCATTCCTTCCTATAGGTATCCATCTACCTTCTTTGAATCCTTTTGGGCCTTTATAACTTGAAGCTTTGCCAGAGTAAATTACAGGGTAGGAAGATAAATCCCTGGGTAAGTCATCTCTGACAGCTACTGGTGATTTTAAATCCTGTCTTTGTACTTTCTTTTTCTGCTCATCAGCTCCAATAATTTCTTCAATCAGTTCAAATCTTTTTACTATTATCTTTTGTAAAGCCTGAATATGCTGGCCTGTATATATTTCTATTGATTTCATTGAGGCATCTACCCTCATTCTGCATATGAAACCAAAGTCTGAAGTTTTTTCTTTAAAGATAACATTTCATCCTTGGACATTATTTGGATAGCATGCAGATTGCATTCCTGCAGAGATACTCTTATCTGCTAACCTATCATAACCTTTTAACAAATTTGATTATCAAATTCAACAGTATGAATTCTTTCAGATATTTTCTCAGTACCCTTTGACATGGATTCAATTTTGTCTGTCAAATTAATGTTTCCCTTTTCAATAGTATTATTTTTTTCAGGTAACTTTTGATTTTTGATGGTATTAATCCTGTCAGCTTGCTGTTCATTATTAGTCTGTAAAGACTGTATCATTTGTAAAAGTGTCTCATTCTTGGCTCTGTTATCAAACCATTTTCTTAAGAATATAATACGAAGAAAAAAACTGAATCCCAATATCCTATAAATGGATGTATCACAATGACCACATAAGCCTTGCAATACACTCAATGGTATTAACAAAAAAAGTTAAAATTCTCTATGGTAACATTGTCTGCCATTATATAACTTTCAAGTTTATTGATTTATTTATTAATAAAATATTTACCTTATATTATATTATGAGGTTCGGTAAATTGTTTTAGGTGTAATAATCTTTATTGTCCAGCAGGTGTCATGCTTGCAGAGTCACGACCAGTGGCCCAACCTGGTGCCACAAACAGTCCTGAGCCACTTTGGTTTTTTCCACCTTGGTGTTGCTTAAATACTGAGAAATATGCTTTGCTTGACAAATTAAAACCAATTAAATCACTTCTGTACACAGAGCAAGAAGTCTAGAACTCACGGGCAAGGAGCACAAACTGGAAACTGTGCACAGCACCATGTGGCAGGGAATGCGGCAGTTGGGGGAAGTTATGTGTGAGTTTGGGATATTTCCAAGTCCCAGAATGCAGCCAGCTCCGCTGCGGTAAAGGTTTTACAAAAACTGCTTAGTAGGTAAAAGCAAGCCAAGTGGGCAGGGGTGGGAGACTTTCTGGGCTGTGGACCAGGTAGGCCTTTAAGCTGGCCCACTAGGTAGGTGTGGAGCTCAGTTCCATGGGGTCACCAACAGTAAGATGAAAAAAAAACCTTATGAGAAATATTTAAGCACAGTGTCAAGGAGATATCAAGAAAGAGAATACAAATATTTCAGATGAGCAATAATAAAAGCATTGTAATTATTAAAATTCATGCATGTGGCTTATAGCTTCCAACTCTACCACAGTCAAATGGAATATACACACCATATAGATTATGTCCAAGAAGGGAAGTACTTTTAGAAATTTCTTATAAGAAAATAATTGTACAAATGCACACATGGGTGTGCACCCACTCACACACACACAGTTAAGCTAGACTCTATCAACAACCTCAACATCTTCATATATTAGTAAATTAGCCATAAAGCTCAGGTTTTATATATATTATGATATACATATCATATCCTTGTATTAGTTATCTATCTTTATATATGTATATATGCTATATACATATCTCTATGTATGTATATATATCTTGTAGCATATATACCTATAAATATAAGTTACAAGATAGCTATTAAATGAGGTAACAGTAAAGACTTACTGAAACTGCACCTTCATTTTGGGTGTGCAAATTTTATCTGTTGTGGTTTGAATATAAAATGTCCCTCATAGGCTCATGTGTTTGGACACTTGGTCCCCAGCTGGTGGCTCTGTTGTTCTATACCTCCCACTTTGCAATGGGGACCTGACCTCCATCTTCTTTGGTCTCTGGTTCCAAGACATTTTGGGATAAAGAGATCTTCATAGGCACTGGCCTATATTTCCATTGAATTCTGCATCTCAAAGACAACCCCCAGTTGCAAGATCTCAGGTAGCAGTGTCACCCATACATCAGGATCACAGACTACAGAGGCCAGACAATTCTACTTCTGTTACCCACACAGCAGGATCACAGACCAGAGAGATTGAACAGTCCTACCTCTAGAAATCTAGGGAAGGTAAAATTAAAGTAACTTATTTGCTACATCTTTTCAATTAATATTGTAGTAATCACTTCAAATGGTCACAAGGGTGAGTTCTGCGTTCTCCATCTGATGACAGGGGATTGCCAATGTTTATATAGTACCATATATTTGCTCATCATTGAACCCTGTTAGTTGTATAACCTTGTTGATTTAATGACTGACTTTGTCTTGGTTTTAAGTTGGTGGAAGACTAAATCATAAGGTTGGTATGAAAGTTCAATGAAGAAAGTGTATAAATATAATGTCGTTCTCGACCCATATAGTTTTAGTGAGCTGGGGGGGTGTCCCTTTTTGCCAAGACTTCCATGACAGAATTCTATCATTATGTTGCATGGCCACTCTGGGAGAAAGCACTATTCAAGATGTTTTCTTGAAGGTATATGGATGCTACCAGATTCGCAATTAATACCAATGAAAAAATGGAAAGACAGCAGGATGAGGTGATTGTGTCTCAATGGTGATGATTCCAGATACAACTGATTTTAAGGTTCTACCCAATGAAACTTCCTTTTCAATTACTCAAATGTTCATAAAATATCAGATACCTAGAGAGAGACTGGCTTATATGTGATGGGAGAGCAAAGTAGGACTTTCACATGGTGGTAATTCTGGGCAAGTGTTCTTGCTCAGTTGACATTATTTTCCTTAATAAAAACTACTGCATTCTCAATTGTACCCTTATGATCACAGGTAAGTGTTGTTTTTTGCAGTTCATCAAAAAAGATTTTCTGTAGATCTAATGGAGACCATCACAGAAGATCACAAAAGGATGCAACACAGTGATCAACAGATCATGGGGAGACAACCTTAATGAATGCATCTCTTTATCAGGGAGCATTGCATAAGAGGGTACAGAAATATTTTTAGGAGCTAGAGTACCAGGAAGACTGCTGGGGATATGCTGTTGGACAGCAGTCCCAGTACAATCCCAGAGTCCCCTTCTTCCTCTTCTACATCTTCTCTGTTCCTTTCCATGAAAAGAAAGTTTTCAATCCACCACTCATTTTTCCCATGATTTACTGCCTCACCACAGACCTGAAACACTAGGTCCAAACCCCTATAGGTTGAAACATACCAAAGCATTAACAGAAATAAACACTTTCTCTTTATATGTTGATTATCTAAGTGCTTATTACAGTAATAGAAATCTGTCAGACAATCTACAGAATATTGGTGAATATGAGAAATCACAAACTAAACTTCACAATTCTCAAATCTATCAGCTTTCTATTATGATTTTCATCTGCAAAATTTGTTAAAATATGTACAACATGAAAAAAGTTCACTCATCCTGTCAGATGCACATCCACATTTTATTGCATTATATTTGCCCATCATTTCCACAGAGAAATCAGATTTTCATTTAAACTTTGGAAATTAAATTTGAGTGATGTATTTTCAACTTTATCCTATCTTATTAGTCATGACCCATGAAATAGAACATAATTCCAAAAGAAATCTAGACCATGTTTTTAATAAGATAATACCAATGAAAACAGTGTAGATTGAAAACAGTATTGAAAATAATATACATGAGATTTGAGAGTACCTACTCAAATAATGCGATGATAAAATAAAATGAAATCTTCCTATGTTAATCAGAATCATGTGAAAGGCTCATCAACCTTAACTGATGATATAATATTCATCTTTAGAAGGAGAAAATGTCTCAGATACACAAAGCAAATACATTCAACAATGAAAAATGAATGGTATGAGTGGTCACTCTCACTCATAGATGCAATCAATGATTAATTGAATTTTGTGTCAGTATTCTTGAAGTGGATAGAATAAATTTTATTTGACAAATAACTATAATTGTTTTCTTGATAAAGATAAATTAAGATCAATAGCTCATTGTTTGATTGTATAATTGTGAAATTGGATGTTTACCTATGTAGTGAACATATTAATATTTGAAGGACATCTGTCCTTGTAACTAAGAATGTCTCCTTGATCTCTATGCAGTGATACTAAAAGTAAATATTAATGCACTTGTGGAGAAAACCATGTAGTTTTATAAAAAGGGTATTTGACCTTTCTAAGAATGCCTCCTTAATCTCTATGCAGTGATAATAAAAGTCAATATTAATCCACTTGTAGAAAAAAACCTCATGAAGTTCTATAAAAAGGGTATTTGGCCTTATTCATTCATAAAAAATAATATATTTTTATTTTTGTAAGGGAATAAACATAATAGATAAGAAAATCTGATACTGTTAGAAAGAGCCATTATTTCTGTTCAGAGGTTGCCTAAAACTAGCACAGGAGTGTAGAATCCTAGCAAGTACAACATAAGAGGTAGAAAAAACTACTCATTAATAATGATTTTCTTGAGAATTTAATCTTACATGGGTGTAAAATTGCAGTATAGTCAGTAGGGAAAACACAGCACACCTTTTATTCACTGCATTCCTTCTGTCCTTCCCTACCCCTCTCCCACCTCTCTCCTTCAAACTTAATATCCAGTCCATCTCTAGAGTACAGATAACCAATCACACCCAACTTCATTTTTCTTTATATTATGATTTTTTAAACACTAAAATACGTTCCCCCTGTATATAAGTCTACAGGTCCCAAGGACGAGACACCTGCAGGATACAAATTGGCTTTCTGCTTGAATGCATTCTCTCACAGCTAAATGGAAACAAGTATAGAGATCCAGCCAAATGAATAGTGCCATTCAACTCCTGCGCTTCAGGATCAGTGGTTCTAAAGTTAGACCCTCCAATGAGTAGAGTAAGAAATGCTCGTTGTTTTACTATGTAGTTTCAAGAAATGACACCAATGTGACCAGTTTCACATTTACCTGAAGCATCCAAAGAAGTACAGAGATGAATTTTTCTCAGTTTTCAGGATGCCACAGTGTGAGTTTGGCACAGCAGGTTACTTTGCACTCATGGTGCTAATGGATTTCAGGTAGTGAAGTATTTAGTTCTCTGACAGGCACACTTTAAGAGAGTGTATGGCATGGCTTGTGTTATGGCTAAACTACTGGTAAACAGAATTTTTAAACATATTGTTAGCCTTAAAACATATTTACTTAATATTTAACCACTTTATGAGCAAAAATAATCTTGGTTCTTAGAAAAAGGGGTTTTTATATATGAAGTTAGTGTCAAAATGATTTCAGAGCATTCATTGATTCCTGATGGGGTTAAATTGCAGCAGTCACATGGTGCATAAATATTAAAAATTTTCTTTAAATTTTCTTTCATATAAGTAAAAACAATTACTGACCAAAGAATTCATACAGGTATCAATAATTTAAAATACAGTCAAATATTAAATTTAAATTTGTCACATTCAGATAAATGCATAGCCTGAAAATGATTGTGCATTTCAGTAGCGCTTTAGAACCAGCATGTCACTCACACCCATTCCATGTTCAGCCTCACACTCTCCGTTTGTAGTAGTGCAAAGAAGGTGTTCTTACTGGGTTGAAAGAACATTCTTACAAATTAACACACAACTAGCTCATATAGCATAAGGCTCATCAACAGCCCTACCCACTGACCCTTTCCAAAACAAGACCCTTGCTCACTGCATTAATCGGTATTTTATTCCTTTGTAGTGAAGGTTTGATCATAGAACACTACTCTATATGTCTATTCCAAGAACAGATTAACATAATAGTGCATTATCTTGGAGGGGCTAGTGATATCCTGTCTAAGAACCCAGCCTTCGTTAAAGTGCAATGGTAGAAATATCAAGGAACTGCAGGAGTTGGGTTTGAGCATCTTTATTAGTATTTTTGTGGCATTCACATTGACAGAAGAACCACCCCCCAGCCCAAGTGGCTCATCTATTTGCCCCACTGGCATGAAGTGTAATGTCTAACAGAAGTGAAAAGTGTGTCAGTTCTCCCAGATGTAGCAGAGAAAACTCTGATATGCCCTTGTTCAGAAGGCTGAGAGAAATATTTGCTTCAACTATGGCAACCTCTTTAGAGATCGTAAATCCCTCGGCTATTTTATTTTGTCCCACAACATAGGTTTAGTTCCATTCTTTCTTTGTAAAATAAAACTCATCTTCCAGGCTGCCTTCTATATGGCTTTTCCAATCCATTTAAATGACACACCCACATCTATTACTCCAGCCCCATTATGACAGCCTATTTGTAGCCAATTTATTACATGACACTGTGTCTCTCTAAAAGTGAAATGAGCAAAGGAAACAGGATAGGATTTGCTTCCTGTTCGATTTCTACTTTTATACTGTAGAGTATAATCCCTCCAGGCTCTACTGTGGTATCATGCATGAATTATTTTTCAAAAACAAAGACTTCCATTTCCACTGGAGTCTGTTTTACGGAATAATCTATAATTGAAGTGAAAGACTAACTATCTATTTACCATGTGGCATATTACCCCAGAAAGACCAGTGCCTGTCTCCAATTGCTATTTAAGTTGCTTAAAAATCATGATGTTTAGTCTTTCAAACGTGTCCAACCTACCCAAGTGCTTCTGTAAGTTCAAACTGTAGCCATTCATAGCAAAATGGGCATATAGTTTAATTTTTATCGTAGTATATTTTAAAAAAGTTGAGTATAATCTCAAATAATTAGCCAAATATACAATATAGGAAGAAGAAACTTTTGTCCCCTTTACTTCTCTATGATTTCCAAATTGAAAGCCAAGCCACATGCTTTGTCAGAATTCAGAATGTAATTAATTTGTACAGTATTTATAGTCTTTTAAAAACAGTTTCATGCAAACAATGTGACCTGAGATCATTCTCTAGAATGTATCAGTAACTTAAAACTATATAGCAACAATCAACTTTGTTGCCTTTTTTTTAATGGGCAGTAAACTGATTAAGATGTCTCTCAAAAGAATACCTATAAATGGCTAAGAGGTATTCAAGAAGATATTCAAGCTGACATCTCATCAGGGAAATGCACACAGACACCGAAAGCGATATTGCCTCACCCCAGTAAGAAATAACATTGTCAGAAGAACTGAACAAGCGCTGGTAAGGATGCTGAATAAAGAAAATCTCTGTGCATTAATTAGGGGGAAATGTCAATTAGTACAGCCATTGTGGAACACAGTGTGAAGATCCCCCAAAGGTTGAAAACAGAATTAAGATATGGTAAAACAATCTCAATACTGCTAATGGATCCAAGGGCTATGAAATTAGGGTGTTAAAGAGATATTCCCACTCCAATGTTCACTGTGCTTCAACTCACAATAGGCAAGAAATATTGAGAACCTAAGGAATTCCGTCTGTTATCTGTGAGAATAAAACCCATGATATCTTTGGAAGGGCTTTAGACACTAACAAACTGATGTCCTGACAAAGTTAAATGACCCATATATACACAATGGAATACTATGAAACAAACAAACAAAATCTGTCACCTGTGATGGCATGGATGGAAGTGGAAATCATTTTGTTAGGGAAAGTACACTAGTCTCAAAGAGCAGTAGTGCATGATCTCACTCATGTGGAATGTAAAACCACCCTCTCGTAGAAGCTAAGGGTCGCTGGCTGTTACAAGCAAATAGAGCAGAGTACAGAAGGAGAGTGAGAATCAGTAGTTAGCCTTCGAACAGCAGTAGCACTACAAGGCCACTGTGGAGCAGGATGACCCCAGAGAATGAATTTGAATTGTATAGTTCACAGAAAAGAAGGCTTTGAATAGCCTAACGGTGATAAAAAAGATCTGAGGGGATATCTAAGTTTACTGTGATTTTTGAATTATCTGGTACATTCATGTAAACAAAGATCACACTACACCAGGGTTTTTTTTTCTTTTGGGCCACCAACCAGCTCTGAAATCATGACTGGAAGGCTTGTTAGGTTTGAATCCTTGGCCTTAGCTTAGCCTTTTTCTTGCTAGATCTTATAGCTTAGCCTGTTTCTCTTCATCTATGTTTTGCCTCAGGGATTTTTTTACCTTTTGTTTTTGTATGTCCTACTTTTTTCTGCTTCTTCTGTGTCTGGCTGTCTGGCCCTAAATTTCTCAGTCTCTTTCTCCCTCATTCTTTCCTTCTTCTCTCACAAGCCTAGATTTCTCCTTTTCCTTAATTCTCTCTGCTGCCAGCCCTGCCTATCCCTCTCCTGCCTAGCTATTGGCAGTTCACCTTTTCATTAGGCTAATCAATTGACTTAGGCAAGCAACACAGTTGGGCAGTGGTGGCACAGGCCTCTAATTCCAGCACTTGGGAGGCAGAGGCAGGCAGATCTCTGTGAGTTTGAGGCCAGCCTGTTCTACAAGAGCTAGTTCCAGGACAGTAAGGGCTCTTAAATAGAGCAACCCTGCCTTGAAACAAACAAACAAAATAACAACAACAAAAAAAGAAACAAATGCAATACATAACTAAACAAATGCAGAACAAATAATTGTAACACCTCTTTTCCTAGCTAAAGCAATATCCTACAACGTCACACACTATCCATAAATATGTATAAATCTTTTGGATAATTTTTATATTTTTAATATAATTACATCATTTCCCTTTCCTTCCCTTTCTTCCCTCCAATCCTTCCATGTACATTGTTCTCTTTTAAGTTTATGCCCTCATTTCTTTGTTTTATATATATGTGTTTGTGCATGTGCATGTGTGTGTGTATGTATTCATAAGTGCATGTGTGTGTGTATATTCCTAAGTGTATAAATACAGCCTGCTCAGTCCATGCAATGTTATTTGCATGTATATCTTTTCAGCCCTGACCACATAAATATACAAAAATATGCAACAACAATCAAAATGAACAAATGCCATGAATTTGAAAAAGTGAATAATGGAGGAAGGATAAATTGGGGGGGTGAGGAGGAAATGATGTAATCATAACATCAAAAAATAAAAAAGTTATTTAAAATTATATGAATAAAATTTTATTCAGTTATGTTAAAGCCTTCTTTGAGCAAATATTTTAAACAGAGCCACAATCTTTCAACTGACAAATGCTTGAGAAACTGGTGATGATAAGCAACCAGAGGTACTCATTTTGATGAAATATTTTTTAAAAAATCCACAAGGATTTCTGAAGGAAATTTATAGCTTTATATAAGAAACATGTTTACAAGAACTTAAGGAGACAAGTTCATCTGTATAAGGTCTTCAATATCCCAGATTCTTCAAGAATACAATATTATATACTTTACAGCCTTTTTGACAGATAATTTGAATATGCACACACAGGCACACAGACACACACATGTCTATACATATTCACAACAGACACACACACACACACATATAGTTATTTATTACTCTTAACACAAATTAAATACAGTACCAGGATTAGAACTTTTCTCAAATTATACATCGTAATATGTCTCCAGTAAGATTTTGGTGATAAGATTTTCTTCACTAAGATTTTGGAGGAATAATTGGCTGACATTGATCTTTAAAATTCTGATTTCTGACTTATATATTTATATTATTCACTGTATATGTGATTTGGAAAAGTGTCCTATAACTATCACATCTTAAAGATTTTTTATGATAATAGATAATAAAAGATATAAGACATCTTCTAAATAAAGAAATATAGGCCTTTTAGAAAACCAGAAGAGAATTGCATTTATATATGTGGGACATTGCTCATTTGAGCATCCTGAAATTGCTTTATAGACAACTATGAGACTACTTAAGAGTCAGAGAAAGTGAAACCAGAAATTTCTTTTGTGAAGGGTCAAAAGGAAGAAAGCAAAGAATAAAACTGAAGTTTCTGAATTCACACTCAAGAAGCCTAATCTCTAAGCCAGTCTCAGCTTCCCAAGTCTTCTTAATTACCTGGATGGGGAAAGCGTTCATCTTTCCACATTAATGCATCTAACCTAGCTGCACGCCTATCTTCTCATCCTCCAGGGCTGTTGCAATTATTAATTCCAGGAATATATTAAAGAGTAGTGGTGAGAGGACGCATCCCTGCCACACTCCTACGATTGTCTTAATTTCATCACTTAGTTCTCCACAGACATTGACTGATGCAAAGTTATCTTTCTAGACATTTTCTAGTATTATTATGATTTTCTCTGGGTACCTGTAGAACCTCATTGTTTCCCAAAGTCCTTTCCTCCAAATGTCATTGGATGCCTTCCTAAAGTCGATATAATAAATATGTAAATTTTTTTCCAAATACTTCGTATTTTTCTGACAGCTGCCTCAAAGTGAAGATCTTATCAATTGTGCTCCTGTGAGCTCTGAATCTACACTGGGCCTCTGCTAGAATTTTCTCTGTCCTGCCCTTGATCCTTTGCAGGATAATAGAGGAGAAGATCTTGCTGCAATGGCACAACAAACTAATGCCCTTGTAATTTGAGCAGTCCAGCTTGTGTTTCTTTTTGTGTATTAGAATTATGACTGAGTGCTTCCATTCCGTGGGAATCACTTCATGTTCCCATACCTCACTTAAGAGTGGGAAGTGCCTCAGCCCGAGCCTATTGTAGCCTGGACTCTGAAATCTGGACAACGAAATGCTCCTCAGAACAACAACTGAATGTGTTCAAGATGGCATGTCTCAGGAAGATTCTAGGCATCACACGAAGAGATAGGATGCACAACAATGGCATTAAGAAATGTCTCCATCTACAGAAGGAACTAAACTATAGGATATAATAACGGTACTTTAGATACTTTGACCATGTTATGAAAATGAATGATGGCAGATACCCGAAGATAGTATGGATTGGAGAAGTGCATGGGCTAAGGCAAGAGGAAGACCCCACACACACACAAAATGCTGGATAGACAGCATAAAAGAAGAATGTGGAACCTTGGGTATGATTATAACACAAGTATCTAGGACTGTCCAGGAAAGGAAAAACTGGAGAATTGCCATCACGGGCGGCCCATGTGTGCTTTAATATTACTGGGGCATAAATGGCTTTCCCTAGTGATGATCTGACCAGTAAAGCTACCCCAAGACTTTAAGCGTTTACTGTATGTTGGATGCCTGTAGCAGTGAGACTTCCACCCTTGTCCTTTCAAGCTAATATTAATCTTATTTTTCCTCTCCCTGAGAAGGTTCATAATATCTCAGTTTTGATACAATATGTATTTTTTTCTGTAATGTTTTTTATAAAGGATAAATAATGAGGTATTTCTTATATTAAAATCAGGTATATACAATATTGGAGTTTTTAGAGACAGAGATTCTATATCAGTATTAAGGCTGGGCTCATAGCATCACCAATAGTCATAGATGTTTTGATACAATGTGGGTTATGAACCTCTTGAGAACTCATATGTATCTTTCTATGTATGTTATATAAAAATGTGTGAGTCTCAGGAGTAGTTCCATATTTTTTAAATTATGTTCTCACCAAGACTTGAATTTTAAAGGAAGGGAAGTCTTTTTTATTATAATACAGAAGTACATAATAAAACATCCTAATAATTATGCAAGACTTGTAATAGGCAAAGCATACAATATTTGCATTATGTAATTATAAGAATTATCAGACAAATTCCCTAGAGGAACTTTAAATATCTGAGTTGGGTATAAAAAATGAACAGTGTTGCATGTATTATGAAGAGGAGGAAATGTTCAGGGTAAAGAATTTAAAGCAGGACCCATTCAGCAATGTTCTAACTTCTGTTTTATAGCCCTGACTAAGCAAATCAGCACTGAAGACAGGATTTGTTTTTTATTTTTTTCACCTATTGCTTATTCCTCACTATAATCTCATTACACAATTACTACAGTGTATTTAACTATCCCATTGTATGTAAGAAAGCAGATATACAATGAAGGAAATTAAATCCATTCATGCTAACCATATAGCCAATAAGTGGTCAAGGAAACAAAAAATCATATGCATTAAATACTGGCAAACCTGTGCTATCAGGAGCAGGTGACAGACTAAAAAAGGAAGATGAAAATCTCTCCAAAAAGAAATAAGTGGATATATTAATCACTTTCTTCTCAATGTGACAAATGGTTGACCTTAATTAGTGCAAGATAGAGTTAATTCTGTTTTGTAGTTGCAGGAAATACAGTCCATTAAGGGAAGAAGGTATGGCAATGGAGGAGAGTAGGGAGATAGGAAGTCTATGTCTGATGATCACCTTACATCAGCAGTCAAGAAGTCAAGATAGAACAGGGAGTGGAATTAAATTATAAAACTTCAAAGCTGCCCTCAGTGACCTATTTCCTTTAGGAAGGCTTTGTCACTTCATAGGTTCCATAACTTTGCCAAACAGTGTCACCAATGGGCTACCTAGTGCTCTACATATGAATCTATAGAGGTAGTTCTCACTGAAGCCTCAGTAACAGACACAGAAATAAAGCCCTTTTCATTCCTCATTCAAAGGAGAGCGGTTTCCAGTAATTAGAGCATGGAATGACTTCTTGCTCTGCTGCGTCTATGAAAAGATAATTTACAAAGACTTTTGAAAGTGTGAAATTATTATCGAAGAACCTATTTTTAAAGCTTTCCTCCCCCCTTTCACATGACTTCAAGGGCTCATTAACAATGGGCATTTTCACCAGCTATCATCTTCATTATCATGCAAGGGTTTGGTAGTCTACTCTCATTAAAATGCCAGCTGAAATTCTGATAAAAGATGAAATGAGAAAACACTGCAGGTCATGTTAAACAATAATAGATATTAACACCTTTCCATTGTGATTATGAACCATGTCCTTACCAAGTAATATAAATCTATGTTTTCTTTGTAGCAAATGACATGAATGGGAGACAAGTTGCTGACCTTTCAATAAGAAGATTACTAGAACATTGAGTCAGAAAGCAAGTTGTATAAGAAAGCAATTACTAAGGATTATTCTTGGCTTTGGACTTAATCAGTGACAATGAAATGTGCAGTTGTCATAGATATGGTTAGGGTAGAATGGAAGGACTTGCATTGTTAGTGACTCTACAGAACGCGGCAATAGTAAAGTTACCAGAAGGCATTTTGTCTGTCTTGGCTAAAATTGTCTAAGGAATGAATCAAATGATGAACGCTTAAATAAATTCTTTCAAATCAATTTTCTCAAAATTGTATTTGTATATTAAAGGTTTCAGACGTGTATTAAGAGTGATATTAAAGATCTCCAACACCCTTAGGCTAAAACAACAGAGTTTGATGTCAGAAGCCCCACAACAGCAGGCAATTTCCTTTGATCCACTTTCATTGGGGAGCTGTAGGTTTTCCTGGTATGGACTAACAAGGATTTTTTAGAAAATATTTTGGGTTTTTCAGGTTGGCGGTGGAGGTACACACCTTTAATCTCAGCACTTGGGAAGCAGAGGCAGATGGATCTCTGTGAGTTCAAGGACAGACCAGGCCAGTCTGGTCTACAGAGTGAGTTCCAGGACAGCCAGGACTATAACACGAGAGACCCTCTCTCAAAAACAAAGTAACAACAATAAAAAAGAAAATACTTTAAACTTTTTTTTCCGTCAGCAACTTAATAAATTCAGAGTTGTATGCTTACTTCCAAATTTTGTTTTAACAAATGAACATATGAGTAAATCATAATTAATAATGAGTAAAATAATTAATAATATTTGTAATCTAAAACATCTTTCAGGTACAGAAAACTACGATTACCTCTTGATTGAATAAATGCAGGCATATAGTCAATTACTTAATTTTCCTTAGGAAGATTAATATAATGAATGTTAATGACAGTGATAATGGTGATTCTAAGCAAATTGCACATGTATATATACTGTTTATTGTTAGTCACTAGTGAACTTTATTATGTATCATGTTTGACTATATAGTATTAGCTCTGAACCCATATTTATACACATACTTATATGCATTTATATATGTGTGTAAGTCCATACATATGGATAGTGGCATGTATTTATTTGCCTCATGGATTCTTATTTATGATTCCATAGTCATATGTATATGACGTCAATACATAGATCTCAAAAATTTAAATTCTGATCAACAGCTCTGGCCCTCAGATATGTTTGCAAATGGAACAGATAATAGTGATATTCTATGTACTTCCTCAGAAAGAAATGTCAAAAATTATACACATACAGGCCCTTGCATAAATTTGTCAGAATTAATGAAGTGACTGTGTTATTTTCTCTATTATTCTTTCCACAAGATTTTGTAAAGATGATGATTTATATTGCTTGATTTATAATTCAGTTACTTATCAATAATCATTTTTGTATATAAATATTTTTCCTGTGATTATTTATAAATTATAAATTCACCTTCCAAATTTACCTCTGATATAAATCATGAGTTTTCCATATTAGTATGCTGAAGTTGATATTAGAGATATCATTACATATATATGACATTAACACCAGGATTTAAAACATTGATATAATTGTCCCTCAAAACCTACAAACTACATTTTCTTTAGTTTCTTATTTTAATTCACACTTGGGCTGGGTGGTGGTGGTGCATGCCTTTAATCCCAGCTCCTGGAAGGCAGAAGCAGGTGGGCAGGTGGATCTCAGTGAATTTGAGGCCAGCCTATTCTACAAAGCAAGTTCCAGGACAACCAGAACTTTTATACACAGAAACCTTGTCTTGAAAAGTAAGTCTCTCTCTCTCTCTCTCTCTCTCTCTCTATATATATATATATATATATATATATATATATATATATATGTATATGTATATATATGTAAGACATATATATGCGCTATACATATGACCATTTTTATACCATTTTCATCTCTCTACTACTCTAAGCCTTCTCATCTCTCTCCGTTCTCTCTCAAATTCATGACCTCTTTTTAATTATTCTTCTTACACGAAAATGTGTGTGTGTGTGTGTGTGTGTGTGTGCATGCGTGTGTGTGTCCATCAACTCTAAAGATGGGGACTTGTAAGATTTTGCTCCATGTTGGCTTGTTGATATGCTGTCGCTATACTAGTCTTCATTAAGCTACCGAATTGTTGATATTTCGTATGTGCAGCTTTATATATAGAAGATACTATCCTGTAACAGACATTCTAGTCCTCTGTATCTTACCGTCTTTCTACATCCTCCTTCATGAAGATCCATGACGATTAGATGTTGTGTTGTAATTGCATTATAGATGTAGCAATTGAAGTTGGGCATCCTATAGTCTGTTATTCTCTGCATTTTGACCCATTGTAGACTTTGGTGATAGAATTCATCTGCTGTGAAAAGAAATTTCTTTGATGAGGATTAATCAATGTAGTTAATTTTAAATATAGGATAAATACTTATTGTCTAACTAGAAATTATAGAAGCTACGGGGTTTCTTTGAGACAGAGTTTCTCTGCATAGCCCTGGCTGTCCTGGAATTGCTCTGGACCAGGCTGGTCTCAAACTCAAACTCTGACTCAGAGGTCTGCCGGCCTCTGCCTCCTGAGTACTGGGTTTAAAGGCTTGTACTACCACAACCAACCTAGATACTACATTTTTAAAAATTATCTTCTACACAAATTTCTAATCTAAATTATGTATACAACAACCTATTTATCCTAAAGCTAATAGTAAAATTCACAGTCATGAAAAATCACAAGACTGTCATGCAGCTACCAGAGCATGAAAGCAGTTTACAGACTTCACTGCAGTAGGCATCTAATCTCCCTTTTCATTGTTCACTTTGTTTTTCCTTCTCTTTGTAATCTGGCTCATTTTCTTTGCGACTGTTGTCCATTCTTCCCTTTTACATCTTTTAATGCTAGAAAGCAACTTAAAAGCAAATCACAATTGAATGTTTAAAATGTATTCTGATTGTATTATGTTTTTAGAAAGTAGTTTGATCTATATCTATTAAATTTAAAAGAAAAAAGAATTCTTTTTTCAAATGACTATGGTATAAACCTCTACCTGCAAAGCAGAAAGGAATATGAGCTTATAGCTTTTAAAATACTTAGGAGACAATCAAGTGCTACACGGCCAGAACCTGAAATGTCATCGCGAGGAAGTCTGATGAAATGTGAATTTTGGTCTCAAGTTTCCTTTCATTTTCATTAGTAAAAAGCTCTACTAAAGCCTGCAAGATGCTAACTTACTACTTTGAGACATCACAGCTTAAATTAAGTTTCCAAAGTATTCTAGTTTCCTCCTGGAGTTGATATAAGTTTTTAAGTTTAGCACAATAAGGGAAACATTAAAAAAAAAAGACTTAAGGAATTTTAGGTCAAGCTTAAATGTCACTGTCTCTCCTATTTGTCAGGAACATAAAAAAAGGAAATGTTGAGATTGCATTTAACTTAAAAATGAAAGCAGCAATGCTCTCCACTTTCCTTCTCACGATTCTTTACTCTATTGTATTAGGGGGTAATGGTATATCAGACTGGAACAGGGCAATGGGTCACCTATTCCTGTCTGCCTCCAATAGCTTAAACTTTTCAGGGTATCCATTCAAATGCTGACTTATTTTCTGTCTATTTCCTCATAAGACTCACTTCAACTTTTAAAAATTCTACCAGCTAGCTATTTTTATATTACTCCCCAATTTGTTTCCTAAAAGTGTCTTACGTCCTAGATTAAATTAAATAAGAAATCGTTGTAGGGGAAGAAGAGAAGGGATGGAGAAAGAGGATGAGAAGTTTCTGCTAGACAGCATAATGTCAGACTGTAGATCTGCATTCAGATTTTAAAAGAAAATTGCGCGAACATAAACCATAGTTTATTGCTGTATCTACAAGCATTTTTATATCATAGACATAGAAATCTCCGAAGACAATATACTGACATTTGAAATGCTAGAAAAATTTATTCTCCAAAATTAACTCTCTCTTAGTCCAATTTGCTGTCTTTCAAACTCAAGATGCAAAGCAAATATCAGTTTAAAGTCTTAATACTAAGAAGCAAAAGCATTCAGGTCGTCTGGGAAAAGCACGGCTGTGGGAGCAGAATGTGAGCCTCAGGCTTCCAAAGAGAAAATGTGAAATTCAGGTGGAGACTCCCGTCTTTGAGCAACTGAAAAACTGCCATTTCTCTGAGCCAAAGAATGACTCTTACAATGGTGGTGGGGGGCAGGAAGCAAAGATTACTTGTGATGTATGGAGTGATAACCCTCTGGAGAGGGGGAAGAGAGGTAAGAGGATGGTGCAAAAGAAAATATGGCGTGGGCCCTGATGGTTAGTCTTCATTGCCAACTGGACTAGATTTAGATCACCATGGAAACACACTTCTGGGGGTATTTTCAGAAAGGTTTAACTGAAGAGGAATGACTCACCACGGATGTGGGTAGTACTGACCCTTAGACTTTAGTCTTGGATTGAATACAAAGGAGGGAGTAGGTGGAACATCAGAATCTCGATCCTGAACGTGGTCAGAAAGTAACTAACTGCCTCACAGTGCCACTTCTATGGCTTTTCCACCAAGAAGGAATGTACCCTCAGACAAGGACCCCAGGTGAGCCCTTTCTTAATTTGGGAATATTGCTCCTTATTACTGGCAGTCTTCTGTGGACAGTGGCTATATGTGCTCTTCAAAAACACAGTGTGAAGACATAAAAAAAATGTGAAAGTAAGTATCACAATTCCTGAAAATCTGAAGACACCACATGTATTGTCAACAGTTGCTTTATAAGTGATTCTCATTGAGCTGTTAAGCCACGTTCTTTTGCTGCTATTTTTGTTTGTCTGAGTCAGAGTTTCATGTAACCCAGGCAGACTTTAACCTCACTTTTTGAGTGCAGACTGCATTGAGATCATGTTCCTACTGCCTCCGTCTCCCAAATGCTAGGGTTTCCAGTTTGTATTCACAGTTGCTTCATGTCACTTATTTCTTAGTAGAGCTGACACAGTTTCAGATTAATTTGGAACAGGCTATTCTAATCAGATTTTATGGTACAAATTATTTTAAATCCTATTTCATTTGATTGTTATCACTTGATTGTAATTAACTCACAACTGATAAAAGAATCACACAGCTAGATTAAGGTTGTCTTTCAAACACATGCCCATCCTGAACTCTACATATCTTAGTAAACTATACAGGTAAAATGTGTTAATAAATAGCTAAACAACAAAAGTGTCTTAGGATTCTACATTTCCACTATCAATTTCAGTTTATGCACTTACCCATCACATAAAAGAAAAAGAACTATGATAAAGTTGAAGCTAGAAGAACAATTAACTTTTGATCCTTTTGCATGGTTCATGTGTCCCTTTAATTGCCTTCTGTCCTTCCTAATCTCACACTTTTTTAGTCTTCTTTATATAAATTATGCTGCTCCCCCAATTACAGCTATTTAACAAAAACATACTCATTACACATTTGGATCCAAATATGAGGGAAAATATACAGTTTATTAATTTATGTCACCTTGTTTAAATTTTTTATTTGTTTTTGTTTTTCAAGACATGGTTTCTCTATGTAGCTTTGGTGTCTGTCCTCGAATTTGCTCTGTAGACCAGGATGACCTCGAACTCAGAGAGATTGGCCTACTTCTGCCTTCCCAGTGCTGGGATTAAAGGCAGCATATGCCACCAACTCCCAGTCATCGTTTAATATTTTATTTTCTAAGTCTAACCACTTCTTTTGTAAAATTCATTACTTTATTTTACTTCACAATTGAATAATATTTCATATGTATATAAAACATATATATTTAAATTTTACATAGCATAAATACAAAAATATTAAACCTAGAGGTAGTCATCAGGATTTTTCCATTAGAATTGATTTTATTTTCATAATTATTATTGACCAAAAATGAATTAAAAATATGGCTTAAAAATATAAAAGGTAGCCAGATGAAGTAGTGCAAGCCTGTAATACCAGTTCTTGGGTATTAGAGAGAAATCAAGACTTCTAGACTTCTCTTCTGTATAGTGAGTTGGAAGCCAGTCTGCAGTATAGGACACACTATCTTGTACAAACCAATATAATATAAAGTGTAATAAGCCTTCTATGGAGGCCACTGTGCGAGTAGAAGTGTTTTTATGAAGTTATTTCACTCTGCCCTGTTATGCAGTATTTTTGTTTTGTGCGTCTGTCTGTTATGAGTACTTTAGACATGAGTAGTGGAAATGAATGGAGACTCTCTTGGGACGCGCATCTTATGAATTCCAACACCCATCAAGAGAG
This sequence comes from Ondatra zibethicus, assembly GCA_004026605.1. Classification (NCBI taxonomy): domain Eukaryota; kingdom Metazoa; phylum Chordata; class Mammalia; order Rodentia; family Cricetidae; genus Ondatra; species Ondatra zibethicus. The sequence goes on from PVIU01005198.1 coordinate 23,679, forward strand.
TATGACTTTTTCTCTACAACTTCCAACAAAATTTTATATATTCATTCTGATTTTTTTTCTAATGTGTTCTGTCACTTCCATGGCCTGGGACAGATAAAATACACTGACCAACTGTGAGAGTCTAACTTGCCTTTCCCTTGTAACTCTCAGTGAAACTGGCTCCACTAAGACAGTGTGAGTCACTAAAGAGGTGCTGGAGAAAGGAAGGAAAAGAGAGAACATAAATTACAGAAGGACTCACATGAATCTGCTATGGTTCTTAAATAATCTCTGAAATTATTGGTAGGAATGGGAGTCAGAGCAAAAGTAGACTCTCAATGTTCGCTTGCTCTCAGTCCTGTCTTTTCCTTCACTGTCTCTCTGCATAATTATTTTTCTAAATATTTCTAAAAAATATCACTGGCCCTGTACAGTTAGAATCACAAAATGTTAGGAGATAAGGTTTTCTTATCTAGATTCTATTACTCATTTAAAAATGCAAATAATGCCATAAAATCATCTTCTCCAGAGTTTAAAAAAGACCTTAGATACTCAAGACTCTGCCACAGAATCCAACCCAAGAGAATTGGGATAGATGCTGACAATGTTAGATATAATCCACATGTGATTGACCAGCCAGATAGACAAATGTTTGATTGTTGATTTGAATATTGCTGAAGCCAGGACATCCTCACAAATATATTAGATGATTTCCTGTCAAATATTCACTCAATTCCCTTGAATTACATGCTTTTGTCAGCAGCTATGTATTTGCCCATTTGAACCAACTCATAGACAAATCTAAAGCACAGATGTCCTTGTCCTTCTGCTGGCGACAGAAATTGTGTCACAGCCCAACAGAAGGCACTCTTGGCCAACACTCATCTACCGAATCTCACTCATCAGGACCCAACTTAAAAGGAAAGTATATTTTTAACTCTTTCTCTTATATGTGATGTCACAAAGTCATTTACAGGATTAGGGATTAGAAAGGGAAGACTACAACACTCCGGGAATTTCTTTTTTCTTTTACAATTTGAGGGTTGCACAGCTAGAAATATCAAGAAGAAAAATCCTCTCTTTTTGATAATTTGTAATTAAGTTTGAAACATAACTCGATTCTAAAATAAAATAAAGAATACCTTTGGAGTGAGCTAGAATCCTGTGATAAACTTATTATGTTATTTTATTAACTATTTATTTAGTATTAGTTACTTTCTGTTTAAAATGAATATATCAAACCATGTAACATTTGAGATAGTTATAAATAATAAAAATAGCTTTGATAATGTTGATAACAGTACAAAAAATGAGTACAGTTGGTTTGGACAGATAGTTTAGTGGTTAAGAACACTTACTGCTCTCATAAAAGATATGAGTTTGGTTCCCAGAACCCATGTGGCAACTTACAATGACCTACAGCTCCAATTCCAGGAGATGTGGTACCTCTTCTGCCCTCTGTGAACAATATGTACACATGACACACAGACATACACTCGGACACACGTGTACAGACAAACTAAAATACATTTAAAAATATAATGAGGAAAGTTGTGCTGAGAATTGGTGACTGATGAGCGCCATCACTAAGTGAGTTATTTACATCATTACTCCTAAGGCTTAAGGAAAAAGGTAGAGGCAAGAGGATGTAGAAAGACTATAAAATCCTGATGACAAAGGGAAGCATGTAAGAACCTGAAGACAGAGAGAGAACTGTGAAAAGTCACCTTCTGGCAGTTGTTAGGATCATGAACTCAGAGCAGCTATGGACACCTTTAGTGGTTGTATCCTGCACAGATGTAGGAGCGCTTAGGTGGTTGTCTTTCCTCTCACTGCTGAACTAGGAAAGGGACACATAATTTTATTCATGTCCACTGGTGACTTGATCAGGTTCCGGTACCTAGTTGTAATCAAATGATGAGACACATGGGTCTGGTCACAAAGCAAAACTAAGTCATGAATCTAGGAACAAGGCTCCAAGGGAGTGTTAAAGGTGATAAAGACTGGAGGGAGATAATAGAGAGCTGGTGTTGAATAATAAACAGAATGCATTATATATATTTGAAACTATCAAATAACAAAATTATTCAAAAAAGAAGGTGTTATATGAAATACAGATATTTTTAATTTCAATATTTTAGTGATTTCTCATTCTCACCCAAGAGCAACTATACTTGATTTTTATTTTGTATATTAACCTATTTTATTTAATCTGTCCAGCTTATTTTACCAAAGAGCAGTATGCTCCCCTCCCCCAGGAATTTAGACACTCTTGTCTTCCCAGAACAGATTTTATTGCTTTTTCTCCTAGTGGTAAATCAAACTTCTTTAGTTCTAGGTTCAATGAGCTAATTCCATGTCAGTTTATTATGCTTATTATAGTTTCTCCTTCCACCCACACTGTCTTTGTATACTACCTTGGATGCCATTTTACAATTATTTTTGATTGTTTCATTCTTGTCTACATGTCTCTGCTCACTGAAACTTTCAAAAGCTTATCAACTTACTTACTCATTGTATTCCTAATGTTTGACAGACACTTATGAAAGATAGAAAATAATTATATACTTTATATACAATTAAATAAGATAAAATTATAGGCAATAGGTTAAAATAATAATCAAATTCTATTCTATGGAAATTGAGATATCACTTTTAAATATTGCGGCTGGAAGGGAAATTTAATACAATCTTACTGGAAGTGAAAATGATTGAAACATTGTCTTTAAGAATATTAGTAAGACTCATCTCTTCAACATTAATTCAGACATTGAAAACTTTAGAAAATAGGTGAACCATTTCTTTATAAGTTGAAGAAGAAAGGGAGTGAGGACCCCAGAGAAACATTTGGAAATACCAGCAAAGTTCTGAGTGCATATACACACTCAAATAAACATCACATTTTAATAAAACATATTATAGATTGATGTGGAATTCCCCTCTGTATGCTGTGAATATCACTGATTAATAAAGGAACTGCTTTGGGCCTATAACAGAGCTATAGGGGAACAGAGTTAGGTGGGAAAAACTAAATTGAATGCTTGGAGAAAGGAGGCAGAGTTAGGGAGAAGCCATGGAGCTGCCTCCAGAGACAGACACTGGGAACCTTACCTGGTAAGCCACAGCCATGTGGCAATACACAGATTACTAGAAATGGGTTAAATTGAGATATAAGAGTTAGTCAATAAGAAGTTAGAGCTAATGGACCAAGCTGTATTCTAAATAATACAGTTTCTCTGTGATTATTTTGGGGCTCAGCAGCCGGGAACCAACAAGCAGCCTTCTTACAACAGTAGATAAAGCCAAGAAAATGTTATAACAGTTTAAGATATTTTAATGATAAAGTAAATAAATCACATGGCATAAAAGTTTTAGACATGACTAAATTTATAGCTATCTACAGATGTATAAGTTAAATTACATTTGTGAGAGTGACACTGAAGAAAAATATATCAAAATATGAATACTATTTAAACTTAGATTTTTATATTTTATTTGTTCATTTTGTGTGCATATGTGTGTGAGGGACTTTGCCTGTGCAATAGAGAACATGTGGAGGTTAGAAGACAGTTAATTGAAGTCAATTATCTTCTTCTACCATGGTGGTTCAGAAAAATCTAACTCAAGACATCAAAATTGATATTAGATGCCTTTACCTGCTGAACCATCTCATCAACCTGAATCATGTTTATAGTGATTTTGTTACTTTCATATTTTATTTGCTATAATGGTTTTTAAATAAGTCACCTAATTCTTTCTTTCTTTCTTCCTTCCTTCCTTCCTTTCTTTCTTTCTTTTTATTTCCTACTAGTTTCAATGAACTGGTCCAATGTATCAGTGACAAAATTAATTCAATCTGCTTCATTATTTTCAGTTTCCAAGATGTAATTATTTACCCATTTTCCACAAATCCTTAAATTCTGTAAGGAGACTTCTTCAGGTTTTCTCAAAAAGCAAGACAAAACAAAACAACAAAAACAAAAAAACCCAAATACTTGATTCATATATACTATATATTTTGATTTATATACTCTTCTATTACTTAAGAACATTTAAGCAAACAGAGTCGTGATTGCTAAAAGCCATGTCATAGAATCTCAGTATTCCTCCCACTAGCTCATATCATAGCTTAGAAAATGTCAGTAGAGCTGGGGTTGGAAACCAACTAGGCATATAGTATGTAAAGTGTGGGAGAATCTAAAGATAACTCTGTCCTACGAAGTCTAAAAAATTCTGGAAAAATCTCTGCAAGTTTCTTATTTTTAAATTACTTTTTCTCAAGAAATTTATACATATTTATTTTTACATTAAGAAAACATTTACTGAGTGGGATCTTTTAGAGTGTGAATTCTGGTGGCTCTAAAAGAATTTTTCCTTAGATTTTAAAAAAGATCCATATAATTTGATTAATATAATCATTATTATGGATATATAAATATAAATATTTCATTAGCTCCATAAAACATCATAGGGAGTTAAATGTTGTAATTTAACAAACTAAGAAAAAATATAGTTCAGAAAATAATGTTATTACAAACAATCAAAGAACACATCAAACAGATTATTCCTCATGATGAAGTAGGCTTCTTCGAGGTGCAAAATTGATGAATGTAATCCACCACATAAAGAGACTGAAAGTAAAAGGAAAACATGTGACCATTGTATTGGATTCAGAAAAGGTATTTGGCAAAATCTAACATCCTTTCATGATATAAGTCCTGGACATGGTACAACATAATTAAGAATATTTATAGCAAGCCCATAGCCAACATCAACCTACACAAACAGAAATTTAAGCATTGCCACTAAATTCAGGAACAAGATAAAGTTGTCCACTCTCTCCATACGTATTCAATAAAACACTTGAACTCTCAGCTAGAGTGAAAATACAACTAAAGGAGATCAAGGAAATTCAAATAAGAAGGAAGAAGTCAAAGTATCTTTATTTGTAAATGATAAGATTTTATACGTAAAGTATCCTAAAAACTCTATCACAAAACTTATACACCTGAAAAACTTTTTCAGCCAAGTAACAAGAAACAAAATTAACACATAAAACCCACTAACCTTCCAAATAACAAATGGACTAAGAAAGAAAGTAGGAAAACAATACCTTTAGCAAAAACCTCAAAAAATAATGAAATATCTTGAGGTAATTGTAGTCAGGAAAGTGAAATGTTTGTATAATAAAAAAACTTTAATGAAAAAAATTGAAGAGGCCATCAAAATGGAGAAAGGGCTCCCATGCTCATGGAACAGTAATGATGAAGAGGATATGGCCATTCTATGAAAAGTGATCTACAGATTAAATGCAAACCCCACCAAAATTACAACACAATTTTACACAGAATATGAAAGGGAAATTTTCAGCTTCGTATGGAAACACACACACACTGGATAGCTAAAACAATCTTGAAAAATAAAAGGACACTTGGAGGTATCACCATTTGCAATCTTAAATTGTACTACAAAATTATAGTAATAAAAATAAAACAGCTTGGAACTTATAACAAAAAATATATAGAAAGGAAAATTGCAGAAGGGAATTTAATAAATTAAAAATAAATAATGCAATTAATTGAACAAAAATAATGAAAGACTCATAGTAAAATAGAAAAGACAGGAAAAGTTATTACATATATAATGACACTACCTTGTTTCATTTTAGAACCACTGTGAAGTGATAATTAAATAATATAAGAAGACTTTTCAATATAAAATAAGCAATAGAAAATGTTAAAACTTTTTAGTACATATAGAAGCAACTCATATGTAAATTAAAATGTTCCTTATGTGATATAGAAATAAGTTTCTAAAACATTTCATTATTGTACTGTAGAAGTGAAAAATTTTGAAAATATTTCAACTAGACATCTATGTGACCAAAGAAGAAAAAAAAGAGCTAGTGAGAATAGAAGTAATAGGAGAGGAGAGAAAAGAAAAGGAAAATGGAAGGGGATGGGAAGAAGAAGGGAGGAATGAAAGGAGGAAGGGAGGTAGAAAGGAAGGGAGGAATGGTGTAGGAGGTACTTCTGTCTACATGTCGATTTTATTAATGAATAAAGAAACTGCCTTGGCCAGTTGATAGGGCAGAACTTAGGTAGGCAGGGAAGACAGAACTGAATTCTGGGAGCAAGAAAGCATAGTCAGAGAGACACCATGGAGCCACTAGAGTCAGAAGTGCCAAATCTTTGCTGGTAAGTCACTGCCACGTGGCAATACAAACATTAATAGTAATGGGTTAAATTAATATAAGAGTTAGTCAATAAGAAGCTAGAGCTAATGGGTCAAGCAGTGTTTTAATTAATACAGTTTCTGTGTGGTTAGGTTATTTCAGTTCTGAGCAGCCTCTTCTTACAACAAAGGAATACATTGAAAAGAGATTTTACATAGCTTATAAAAATTAATTCAAAACGTCAGAGGCATACATGTAAAATGTGAACCTTTATGATGTTGCAAATTATCTCTTAGATACAAAAGCAACGAAACATTCATGAAACAAGTAAAACATTGGCTTATTAATTTTGCTGAGAAAAAATATATTAAGACAATATACCCTAAACATTGGAAGGGGTGAAAGTGAAAGATGCTTCTGATAATAGACTATTATCCTAAGAAATAACCTAAATCTTGAGAGGAATGATTGGAAAAGACTGCTGATAGTGGACTTTGAGCCAAATGTATAAAGAATAGTAAAACTTCAAACAATCCAATTAAAGGATAGAGAAAGGAAATTAAGAGACATGTCACAAAACAAAATATCTAAAAGGTCAAATATACATAAGCAAAATAGACCACCTCTGTGGTCAAGGGGTAAATAGAAATAAAACAACAACAACAACTCTGGGACCCTATGACACAGAAGACTGGAGAGACTCTGAAACATGACCAGCAGAAAAACAAAACTGTAGAGTGTAGTAATGAGGGGCTCGGGCTGCGTTCCCGGCGCAGGGCCCCTTGTGCCACCCGGCTCTCGGTGTGTACCCGAAATAATTACACGGAAACTGTATTTATTTAAATACTGTCTAGTCCATTAGCTCTAGCCTCTTATTGGCTAACTCCCACATATTTGTTTAACCCATTTCTAATAATCTGTGTGTCACCACCAGTAGAGTCCACCTGGAATACAGTTTGACAGATTCTTACAACATCATCCACAAGCTTTCCATGAGACAGCAACCAGCCATGCTCACAGGAATCTAAACACAGGACTTGAAAAGCTACACTCATGCAAAAAACCTGGATGAAAATATTCACAGTTGCTTGATTCAGAGCTGCAAAATTTTGAGGCAGCAAAGATATTCTTCAGTAGGTATTTTAGGGTTTCTTTTCTTGTGATAAAACACCATGACGAAAGGTAACAAAGCAAGGGAGTTTACTTAGCGTATACTTCCATCTTATAGTCCAAGATGAAGGGGGTCAGGGCAGGAATTCAAGGCAGGAGCCTTAAGGAAGGAACTGGAGCAGAAGTCATGGGGAAGTGTTACTTACAAGATTTCCTTTCATGACTTGCTCAGCCTGTTTTCTATACATCTCAGTACCATCTGCCTGGGAGTAGCAGCACTCACAATGGGCTGGTCCCTTCAAATGAATCATCAGTCTAGAGATTCTCTGCACACTTGCCCACAGGCCAATTTTTGCATGAGATTAAGATTCTTCTTCCCAGACAACCTTACCTGTGTCATATTGATGTAAATTCTAGCAAGTTCAGTAGGTGAATAAATAAATGATGTAGCATCCAGAAACCAGAATACTACTCAGTGTTAAAATGAAACAAGTTAATGAGGTAAAACAAGCTATTATCACAACAATTAGCTATATAAATATGTTCAGTTGTAATGTGTCAATGGGGAGCATTGGAAATGGATCGCTGGGAGGATCCAGTGAAGTTCTCGGCTGTCATAATGATACAGTTTTTCTCATGTAACTCACACAAGCATGATGCACTGTGCTCTGCCCCACATTTGTTCAGAGGTTGAGGTGCCTGGAATATAAAGTCTCTCTCTCTCTCTCTCTCTTGCTTTTTTAAATGCCAGAATCTCTCATTTCAAACTGTACATCAGAAGCCTAAGAGAAAGTAAAATTTGTGAACCTCTGTTTCTGTTTATTTTTGAAGGAGAGAAAAATTTATAGGGAGTGGTGCTCACCCCAGCTGTAGCAATTATGATTCAGAAATTAAGTGAAATCAAATCAAGGATGTTATATATGCAGTCGTCTGTGCAGTATATAGTTAATAAATGGAGGTTATCGCTATGAGTTTAACTTTCTCATGTGCTTTAGTGTTCTAAAACACTAACTTATTCTCATTAATTATAGACTGGAAAGACTTTGACAATTCCACCCCAGTATTACAGATAATTCTAGATAGTTCTGTGTGACAATTTACTTGAATTTCATATTAAATAGGTAATTTAGCTCCATAGGAAAATCATGCCAGTTATGCTTTGGAAGTGCTCTTGTACGTATAAAACCAAGACTCACTCTTTGAACAGATTGTTGCCACCATTCTTAAATCATAAAAGAAGAAAAAAGAGATCTTTCAAAGTATGCTGTATTTTAGCAGGGAACAGTATGTTAATGGGTACATTTATAATGTCGGAGAAATGTTGAATATAGTGCTTGAAATTCCCCGCTCCCTAATTCTTTCAATATTCTTAACAGCCCATTTATTCTACTGTATCATGAGAGTTCCATTAAACCAATACATTAAATTATCTCACTGAAATGTTTAAGGCACTTTTAAAATAAAAGCTGACTTCAACTTTTTAGAGTGTGATTGCAGCTGATAGTGAAAGTCAGAACAGAGCTTGTAACGGAGTCCTTCACACAGCCCAAATGTCTTCCAACACCTCGATAATTAACAGTTTGATTGTAACTTGCACATCAAAAGGTTTTCAACCTAGTAATCAGCTAGTGAATAAAGCATAGAACTCAAAGCACACAAGGAAGTATTGAGGTTTGTAAAACAAACTATGCATTCATTTAAATTTGAAAATTTTATGAATATTAGCAACAATTTATGCAGTCTTACACCTGGAAGAATAACGTATGTCAATTAATTTAATATTCACAGTTACTATGAAATACATGGTAGTATAAATATGCAGATCATACTGAAGAGGAAACAAAAGACAATGGATTAACCTCAAATCTAGTAAACAATCGAATGTTAGAGCAAAGAAATGGGTGAAAAGAATCGAAATCTAGAACAGGGCATTCTAAGTAGTATGTTTTTAACTCTAAGATGTTTCAAAAGTACAAAGCTTTATTATTCATATGAGTACAGTAGGTCATATTGCCATTTTATTAGGTAACTATTTTGCTATGATTAGAGAGATGTCAAAGACATCCTAGTTTCAAAGTGTCCCTAGCTGATGATCTTCAGGATCCTAAATACAGTAGACCATTTTTCATTGCTATAACAAAATATCTGAGGTTGCATATGTTATAAGGAAAAGAGGCATAGCACATCTCAGATTTGGAGGCTGGAAGTACAAACACCATTGTATAAGGTCAGGAGAGTCATCCCCTGCCTATGCCACATCAGAGCAGGGGGCATCATGACTGGGCATCTGAAAGGAAAACTCACAGTTTGTTGAAAGTAGGAAAATAAGAAAAAAAATTAGGATTTTAAAAGTGGCAAAGTGGAGTCTACCAAGGAACTTCCAAAACTCATAAATGCTTTCAGTAATGTAGCAGGATACAAGATTAACTCAAAAAAAATCAGTAGCCCTCCTTTACACGGATGATAAATGGGCTAAGAAAGAAATCAGAGAATCACCTTTCACAATAGCCACAAATATCTTAAAATATCTCGGAGTAACTCTAACCAAACAGGTGGGAGAAATATATGACAAGAACTTTAAATCTTTGAAGAAAGAAATTGAAGAAGACACCAGAAAATGAAAAGATCTCCCATGCTCTTGGGTAGATAGAATTAACATAGCAAAAATGGCAATCTTACTAAAAACAATCTACAGATTCAATGCAATGCCCATCAAAATCCCAGCAAAATTCTTCACAGCCCTCGAAAGAACAGTACTCAACTTCATATGGAAAAGCAAAAAACCCAAGATAGCCAAGACAATCCTGTACATTAAGGGAATTTCTGGAGACATCACAATCTCTGATTTCAAACTCTACTACAGAGCTAAAGTACTGAAACAGCCTGCTATTGGCATAAAAACAAGCAGGAAGACCAATGGATCTGAATCAAAGACCCAGATATTAATTCACACACCTACAAACACCTGATTTTTGACAAAGAAACAAAAACTATAAATGCAAAAAAGAAACCATATATGACCAATGGTACTGGCATAACTGGATATCAACATGTAGAAGAATGAAAATAGACCCATATCTATCACCACGCACAAAACTCAATTCCAAATGGATCAAAGACCTCAACATAAAGCCAACCACACTGAACCTCGTAAGAGAAAGTGGAAGGTACACTTGAAAGCATTGGCATAGAAGACTACTTCCTAAATATAACCCCAGTAGCACAGACACTGAGAGAAACAATAAATGGGACCTCCTGAAACTGAAAAGTTTCTGTAAAGCAAAGGACATGGTCAACAAGACAAAATGACAGCCTGCAGAATGGGAAAAGGTCTTCACCAATCCCACATTAGACAAAGGACTAATCTCCAAAATATACAAAATACAAAGAACTCAAGAAATTGGCCATCCAAAGAACAAATAATCCAATAAAAAATGGAGTACAGTGTAACATGAGTGACCTGCTTGTCGGGGTTTATCTCCTGCCTGGTCCCCCAAAGAAATTACACAAAGAGTCTGCATTAATTATAAACTGATTGGCCCATTAGCACAGGCTTCTTATTAGCTCTTGTAGCTTATATTAACCCATTATTCTTATCTATGTTAGCCACATGGCTCAGTACCTTTTTCAGTGGGACAGGTCGCATCTTGCTTCTTCGGTGGTCTGGGCAGGACTCCTGAGAGAGCTTCCTGCTTCCCAGAATTCTATTCTCCTTGTTCTGCCTCTACTTCCTGTCTGGTTGTTCCACCATACATCTGGGCTAATGGCCAATCAGCATTTATTTAAATCATGATTGACAGAATACAGACAATTCTCCCTCACCAGAACAGACCTAAACAGAGACCTCTCAACAGAGGAATCTAAAATGGCTGAAAGACACTTAAGGAAATGCTCAACATCCTTAGCCATTAGAAAAATGCAAATCAAAACAACTCTGAGATTCCATCTTATACCTGTCAGAATGGCCAAGATCAAAAACACTGAGCATAACTTATGCTGGAGAGGATGTGGGGTAAAGGGAACACTTCTTGCATTACTGGTGGAAGTGCAAGCTGGTACAACCCCTTTGGATGTCAGTGTGGCGATTTCTCTGAAAATTAGGATACAACCTTCCTTAAGACCCAGCAATACCACTTTTGGGTATATATCCAAAGGACGCTCAGTCATACCACAAGAACATGTGCTCAATTATGTTCATAGTAGCATTGTTTATGATAACCAGAACCTGGAAACAACCTAAATGCCCCTTGACCAAAGAAATGATAAGGAAAATGTGGTACATTTACATAATAGAGTACTGCACAGCAGGAAAAAATAATGACATCTTGAAATTTGCATGCAAATGGGTGGATCTAGAAAACATCATATTGAGTGTGGTAACTCAGACACAGAAAGACAAATATTATATGTACTCACTAATACGTGGCTTTTAGAGATAAAGCAAAGAAAACCAGCCTACAAATTTCAATCCCAGAGAACCTAGACAACAATCAGGACCCTAAAAGAAACATACATGATTCTAATCTACATGGGATACAGAAAAAGACAAGATCTCCTGAGTAAACTGGGAGCATGGGAACCATGGGAGAGAGTTGAAGGTGAGGGGAGAGGAAGAGAGGGGAACAGAGAAAAATCTATAGCTCAATAAAATCAATAAAAAAGTGGCAAAGTGAAAATGAAGAAAATCAGTTACATCACATATAAATAATACACTAACACTTTATTGAAAATCCTATCAAAATGAGAATCTAGCCTGACTTCAAAGTACTGGCTTGGAATGAGCTATGGTATTACCAGGCAGAGGACACCTACTAATGAAATCACTAAGGAATAGTGTGTAAACTATTTCACAATGTTCAAATTTCCACTAGGAAATATTTCAATCACTCAGCTGTCAGCTGGAAGATTGTGCTCACTGTAGCTTCACTGAAAATCCAGAGAAAGTGTTATCAAACACCTGAGGAACATTTTGAGGAACCTTATTATGTGGTTAAAATATGATGATTAGTCTCTGGAGGAAAAGTTCTTACTTTTCTAGCTGACAAACCTAAGTGAGCAGTGAATTTGTCAGTCTCATGCAATGACTTCATAATCTGATGTTCATATGCCACAGAAGTCTATATGGTTAGAGATAGGAGCTATTGTGTACTAAAGAGAATTATCTGGCTCTTACATAGCATTCAATCACAAGTCCTGAAAGTTTCAAGTTTTACAAGGAAAAGAGCCAATATACTTGCGGTGGGATTCCTTTAGAAAGTTTATTAATGCCACTGCAAAGATGCTGTGAAGTAGCTGCATATTTCACGCTTGGTGCTTGGTTTCCTTGTGGGCATTACACCACAATTTTTAGAACGAAGAAATATTTCCAGGGATCATCTAATTTAGCTGCTTTCTAAATGCTGACTACCAACACTTTGAGACATCAGCACTGAAGATGTTGCCTTAGTTTGTAGGTATCATAGCTCCCTCCAAAAATTACAGTTACAGGACAGAGCACAGCAATTGTTTATCCTACTGGTCAGCTCGGAAAACACATATACAAGTGACGCTATAGAGACTGAGTAGGTTATACTTATATATTTAGGAATATAAATGTGCGACTGTATGTGTGTGTGCATGTGTGTATGCATAAGCAACAACAACGAATAAAAACAGAGAGCATGAATTTTGAAGACAGCAAGAACAGGTGCATGGGAGGTTTAGAGGGACAAAAGGGAGGGGGAAATGATATACTAAAATCTCAATTTGTAAAAAAAAAGATAATTAAAAACTAAAGAGAATCAGTCTAAAAATCATAGGGGCTATAAAAATATTCATGCTAATATTTCTCAGATGAATAATAATTAATTAATAGTTAATATTAATAGTTATATATTGTATATAGCATGATACATTATATACATATTATGTATTATACTATAATCTTATGCATAATTATATGTCAATATATCTATTGTTAACTACAGATATGGTACTGATTAATTTACATGTAAATAAACTGAGTCTTTAAAACATTAAAAATTTATCTAGATCATAAGCCTATTTGGAAGTAAAGAAATCTTTTCAATTATTTAAATATCTGATTAATTTCTTTGTGTTAGAATAGCTTAAATGAAAATTGACTTGTCAGTAGTTATGGAATATAACTTATATTTAAAACTATTACTCTAATGTGTACAAATAGATTAAAATTATAATGAAACAATTTCTTATTATTATTATTTTGAATAATTCCAGCTATAGAAGTAATTTTGTGTATATAGTCTAACTATACTATTTAAAAATTCTTTCTTTTGCTCTTTCATTAAAAATATAAAGGTATCCAATAATGATGCAATGTGGGGAGGTTGAGAGGACTGGGGGGAGTTGAGGAGGGTATAACCATAATAAGAATATATTGCACAAAACAATGTATGGAAAAAAAATAAATAAATAAAAAATAATATATTGCACAAAATATATTTCAATAAAATAATTTTTAAAAAAGTTTAAAAAATAAAAATCAAGTTACTTTTCTTTTGTCAAAGAACTACAATTTGATTCATAAATGGAGAACAATTTATTTATCAACCAAGTAGAGAAATTCCGGTGTTTCATTAGACTGACTTAATTACTATATTGAGAGAGTCAATAAACTTTGATGACATTTAGTTTCCTGTTATAACACCTCTAATTTAAGAAAACAGGAACAAAAGAATCACGCTTTAAAATAAAAGATGCTTTAAAAAAATTAATCTGTAGTCAAAACAATTTAGGAGACAAAATAAAAAATTTTCTCCCAAGTCAGAAATGACTCAATGGTGTCCTCCATTTTTAATATTGCTTGGCATAATGCTTGCATTCTTAGTAAGAGCAATAAGACAAGAAAAGGAAACACAAGTGATACAAGTAGGGATAGAGAGCAAGAATGTGCTAAAAACTATCCATGCGAGAAATGGCAACATTTTAACAAATAGTGCTAAAAAAACATGGATGTTGGCATTGAGAATGACGCCAAATTCCTATCTCTCAACCTACACAAAAATTTATAAGGAAACCAAACCTAATTCGAGATACTAACCTTTGAAACTAGTCAAATAGAAAGAAAAATACTTTAAGATATGTGTTTATAATGATGTTCTGAGAATAACTCCAGTTACCCAAGGGATAGTATCAACTATTGGGAAATAAGATTGGGTAAAGTAAAAAAGTTTCCATATGACAATGAAACCAAAAATATTATCAGAATGAAGAGATAGCCTACATAATGCAAAAGATATCCTGACTCTTTGTCAGGTTTTATATGACAGGTAGGAAACCCTGAGATCCTACATACCAAAAAAGAAAAATATATAAAAATGGCCAATGAAACACCAAGAAAACAAATAATCAAATCAATAATAGACTAATGAGGCCAGTAAGTATACTTTAAAATATGTAATATATTTGGATATTAGGGAATTATAAATAAACCCTCATTCATCCTTTGTTTATCCCACTCAGAATGACTATTACTAAGAAGACAAACATTTATAAATGCTCATAAAAAATAAACAAAAAGATGAACATTTGCACACATGGAGATTAGAAAAGAGAGTGCTCAAATCTAAAATAACTAAAAATAGAGGTAGCATCCTACCCAAGCAGTACACATCTTAGGTACATACCTGAGGGAATTCAAATCAACACACTATGGGGACAACTGCCTGTTCGTGTTTACCAAGATGCTGTTAAAAATTGGCCAAAGTACAGAATCCGCCTTGGTGTCCGTAAATAGATGACTGGATTATAAAGACCATCATGCCAAACAAAACATTAAATAAAAGAGGCTCAGAAAGTTGAATGCTGCAGGTTTTGTTCCCATTCACATTCTATTTCAGAAGATGAAGAGTTGAAGAGCATAACTATGAACAGACACCACAGGTCATAATGACACCCAGTGTTTTGAACATTGATTACTGACCCCAAAATTTTCCAACTTGACTTTGGGTATTAAGATTTGAGGCTAAGACCCTGTGCATGTCTGGCAAGTGTTGCATTCTAAGTTTTTAATCTTTTTCTGAATTAATCTTTGCTTTGTAATTTGGAAAATGTGGAATGAATTGTATTTTACTTATTTTTTATCACTTTAAAGGTTTCAGAATTTTCAGTTTTTTTATTTTTGGAAGACTTATTTTCTTACTCATCTCTTCACTGAGGAAATCAACATGTTTTTCTAATTAATGAATAATTGACACACTCTCACAGAAAGGTAAGGAAGATCCAGAGACAGGAATGGAGTCTTTGAGTCTCGTTAAAAGGCAAAACCACTGTCATTTCTCTGTATCTGGAGGAAGAAAGTCTTTTCCTAATAAAATAAAAAAGTCTCAACTGCAACATTAATGCAGAAATGTTTTAGAAAAAACAAAAGTTTAATGTTCTGCTTATTTTCTGCCTATATTATACCATTATGCAAAGTATTTCAGAAATTAATTTAGGGATTTATTCTAGAACCTTTGAAAAGGGATGATTTGGTTAAAACTTTAAACTATTTCACAATAGGAATTATATTCTGAGGTAAATTGAGTTTTCTAGTATGTGGTTGGATCCAATGGGGCAGTACTGAACTTGAGCATAGAGTGGGTAGAACATAATTTCTTTCTGTTTTCTTCCGCAATCCCATCTGCTTGTGTCTGGCTGTCTCCCTATACTCAGTTAGTAGTTCCAACTTAGGGTTAATTTCCTGAAAAAAATTCCAGGTATGAGGCTGCCCATAAGAAAAAGGTTCCTCAGAAACAGACCAACACTTCATTTTACTATTGACTGGGAACTGCCTAAAATGTTTTCGCTATTATCTGATAGGAAACAATGGCCCAGTGAAGTGGGATCCCATATGTCATTATTCTGTGGCCAGACTGCAGTCTGGACTGCCTTTCACAGAGCTCAAAATCAGCACTGGGAATAGTGTTTTTCAGAACTGTGGTCATCTGGAAAAAACAATCCTATAAACAAGAAGAAAGGAATGAAATAAATAATCAGTGTAACTGAAATCATATAAAGTAGGAACTCTGAGAAAAAATAATAAATACACAAGAGTTTTAGAACAGCACAGTTGTATGAATGTATACTTTTTTGCTTTTTATAATTTCTGAAATTTTCCAAACTGTCTATGGTGTTAATTTCAAGTTGAAAAATAACTCTTTCCAGGTGATTCAAGAGTTTGTGAACGTATGTGCCTTTCTTTGGAACAGCCACACACTTCTTTGTGCTGCTTGACTTTCTTATGCTATAACTTTACAATGTATGTGTTCAGTTAATCTATACAGACAGATGTATTTGGAAAAAAGGATAGCCTTGAAATCTACGTAAACAATAAAATCAGCAGTGTGAAATAAATATAGAGAATGGAATCTTATGCTGAAACCCTCCTTAGGGACGAAGGGAAAATGTGTGTGGAATTTCACAGTTCAGAATATCTAGGGATCTCAAGTGACTTTGAGACTATGGACTCCTGAAAATAGTGGTCAAATTGCATAGCATGGAGGCACACACCTTTAATCCTGGTAATTGGGGAGAAATTCACGGGGACCTCCATGTGTTGGAGACCAGCTTTATCTATGTAGTATGTTTCAGACCAGTCAGTACTCCACAGTGAGACCCTGTCTCAAAATAAATAAATAAATAAATGTGATAGGAAGTGGTCGAAGAAGCTTATCTCCTTCCATCGGGGAGAACACACAGGAAGATCCGATTATCTGGTACATGAGGACAGGAGGCTTCTCCTCCTGTGGCTTATGACATTCAAAGACCATTTTGTGTTGGAAGAACTTGATGGGAATGCAGAAGGCACACATACATGGACGTTGTAGAAATAGTACTTAAAATTCTACTCATAGCCTCATAAAAGAATCCTTGAGACATGGCTCTGCCTGTCATTAAGAGCCCTTCCAGAGGAGTTCAGAGCTCAGCTCCCAACACCCACTTCTGGCAGCTCAGAACCATGGGGAGGTCCAAAGTGCTCCTCTTGCTGAAATAGGCACTCAAACACCTAACACCCACCCCCCCACCCCCCCACCCCCCCACAGTAATAAAAACCTTAAAACAAAAATCCCTGTAAATAGAATAATAAAATGAAATCCACAGAGAAAAGCTGAAACAGTTTGTCATTTTTTTCCCTACTATTTCCTTCTGAAAAGAAATGTACATGCATGTGGATTAAATTTTCCATGCAATTTTTTTTAAGGCAGGGGTTCTCTGTGTAGCTTTGGAGCCTGTTGTGAGACTGGTGCTGTACAACAGGCTGGCCTCAGACTCACAGAGAACCACCTGTCTCTGCCCCCCCCCCCCGAGTGCTGGAATTAAAGGCGTGCGCCACCACCGTCCGGCTTTCCATTCAGTTTTTGACATTAGTTAGCTGTGTTTTAGAATGCAGTCAGGTTTTACATATTTCTACTAATGCTATTCATGTAGACAGTTCCCCCTTCAAGTGTAAGGTGTTTACTTAGTGTGTGAAACCCTTACTTGAGCATCTCCTATCTTGACTTTGCTAATCTATGTTTGCTGGAAATGACTAAGAGCCTAACATGCACTGATTAAGTCACTAGAAGATCTTTTGAAGATGTCCTCTTGGGAACCAGATGCCAGACTTTAGCAGAAAAAAGATTTATGATTATGATTTTAGAAGTATTTCAAAGAGAAGCTGAGACTTGACTCAAGGGAATGCATAAACTTAGTGTAGTTAAATGTATCGTGTAAATATTCAAGGCAAAAGCATAACTCACATTTTCCTTTACTGTATTCATGAATGTAAAACTTCACTCTAGAACATATGGAGATTTAATGCCAATGATATTCTATGCATATATTAATAAATAACTTTTTATCTTGCACTCACACAATGGGCCAGTAATATTATTTGTAAATTATGGAAAGATAAGGAACAGATGGAACAGGTCTTCTGAAACTTCAGTCTTATGCCACCTGCATTAAAGGCAAAGGAGCAAAATTGTTAAAATTAGTTTGAGGTCATAAAACACCATGTTACGGAAGTCAGGAAAGGATAAAATTTTCAACCTATATATTCTAATTTGAAAGCCAACGTTCCTTTCTTCTGTCTCAAAAGCATCCAATAAGCTTATTATAAATGCAATTCAACCAGAAATGTAGCTTAAAGATATTTCATCTTAGATAGATTTAAAAAATAAAGTTTTCCTTTTTAAATGTTACTACATAGCTTGCGCTATTTCTCACAAATTTAATACTGTAAATGTGCAGAGTAATAAAGATAGATACCTCTGCACAGATGTTATTGCAATTCTAAACCCATCTTTTATAAACCTTGAGCTTTCACAAGTCATGCTCATTTTACGTTAAAGTAACCACAGGTCCATATTGGGCTTTGTATTTAGGCATTGATAGTGAATACACATCAATAAAAGAAATCACTGTAGTGTTCCACAAAATACTACAGCAATTTGGAAATGTGCCACACAGTCTCTAATGGATCATTTGCTGTTTTATCTATTTTTTATTGTCTATTTTTTTGGTTTTAGAGACTTTTAAAGCTTTCTGACCCTACTCTATTTTTTCTTACTTAACATTCTAAATATTGTAGTGGTATTTCATTTGTATTTTAATAAATAAAGCTTGTCTGTAGTTCAGAGAGTTCGACAGCCCTGGTCAGCCTTACAGATCAGGCAGTGGTGACACACACCTTTAATCCCAGTAGCCACACTAGTTTGTCATAGAAACTGGGTGGTAGTGGCACACACCTTTAATCCCAGCCCTAGAGAGGAATGTAAAAAGAAAGAAGACAGCTCCCTGACACAGTCTCATACTGAGGATTCCTGGAAGCAGGTTCCCCATTTCAGACTGAGGTAGAGGTAAAAGCCAGTGGCTGGCTTATTTGCTTTTCTGACCTTCTAGTTGAACTCCAATTTCTGTCTCTGGGTTTTTATTAATTGCACTATAATATATCTTATCACTTGAATTCAGAAAATAATTATTTTCTCTGATTTTGACTATGTATTTCCCCACATCATGATGGTTAGTGTGAATCATCATCCTGACACTATTTACAATAATCACTGGGCAATGACCTGTAGGGTAATATCTGTGAGGGTATCATACTGATGGGCATGCCTTTGGGGAATTATGTTGAGTTAGTTTAACCCAGATAGAAGGACACACCTATTAACGTGGGTGTCACTATTTCTGGGGCTTGGGTTCTGGGATGAATTAAAAGGAAAAAGCAAGCTGAAAGGAAGTGTTCATTGATATTTACTGCTTACCTCCAGATGCAATAAAAGCAGCTGCCTCAATATCCAGCAACCATGGATTCACTGCCGCCACGAACTGTACTCTCAAGCTATGAACCAAAATACAATCTTCCATCCTGCAGTCGCTTCGGTCAGGGTATTCTGTCACATCAAGAAGAGCAAGTAAGACACCTTTGAATAATAATTTTTTTTAAAAAAAAGGGAATAAAAAGGAGGACACGACTTCTCCTAGGTATGGTGGAGGAAAAGGTTTATTGTATATGAGAGAGAATATAGAAAGGGAGAGAGTCATCTGGAAAGTCCAGAGTATACACGATTCAGAATCTGGCCATGTGAATTGAAGGGGAAGGAGATGGGAAGAGCCAAGCAACCAGAAGACCAAGAAGTCAGATGGCAAAGGGTTAAAAAGGTAAAAAGTATTAGCATAGCCAAAATAGCTGGATTATATGAAAGAGCTTCAGAGGAAGAACAGCCAAGTCAATGGACTGGAGACTTCAGGGTAGGGGTTAGGGTATGCCAGCCATACCCTATAACAGGTGAAGACAGAGGGATGCTGGGAGAACCTGGCAGTTGGTTCTGCCTTGAAATGCTAAATAGGCACCTACGTTTGCCAGTTGTCCCAGGCTTTAAGATGGAACAACTTTAACATTTGATTTGCATTTATAATCTGGAGAACTTTAAAAAACATATTTAATTAATATTTTGCTGGTAACTTATTGAATGTCTTTAGAACAGGGTTGTTTGCAAAAGTCTGAGAGGAGCCAGGACTCTGTAACAGGTATTGGCAATGAGAGAGTGGCAGTTGGCATCTGTTCTTGTATGTTAAATCGGCGCCTCAGCTGGTCATTTGTTATCCTGGGTTTCCTTAAGACCAAACACACACCTACAAGAGAGACAGAGGGGGGTAGGAAGGGAGAGAGAGAGAGAGAGAGAGAGAGAGAGAGAGAGAGAGAGAGAGAGTGAATTCTCAGAGAGTAGAGCTTTTTCACAACCTTTAAAGTGAGTTGCTTCAACTTCTCTTGTCTGTCATCTGTGTGAGGTCCATGCCTGGACAGAGAGGTGGCTGCTTAGTGTCTTTGTAGAGTACTGGTCTTTTGGGATGAAGTACACTGAGTCGTGAGGGCTTAGTATCTAAATGTAGACATTATTTGTGCTAAGCAGTAAACACTGGGCTCCAAGTAGTCAGGGTTCGAGAGTTAAAGACTGGGTGTTCTTTTCTTTGAGTTACCATCTATGGTAGAATTTAACCTAATAGGTAACTATCAATTGCTCAATAATTTGAGGAGAGAATTTTTATAGTGAAATTATTTCTTTCTCCACTGTTAACAAATTTATGATTCCTGAGAATATTGTGTTATTAACTAAACGGGTGTCAAATGGGTAAAACAGAAATAGGATCTGCTTTCAGACATCACAAATTAGCAAGCTTAGGTCTCAGGCCTCAAGGGGTCCTGAGTCTCTACTAACCAAATATTGGCATCTTATTGAGTTTAAACAGTGAGTATCACAGGTTAGAACTGAAGACAAGGATGCAGGCTGTCTGAGAGAAGAAAACTGGCAGTTTGTTACCTTGGAAAAGGAAGGGTGTGGATCTCTGCAGGTACCCAGAAATCATTCGCAGGATATTGGGCTGTACATTCTCCAGATGAGGTCCTGGGAGAGGGGATCCAAGGAAGCTCGGAGAAATAATGAGGAACTGCTCAGGACTGATCAGCACAAGGAAATATTGGATTTCTAGCTCAGTCAACAGCAGTGGTACTCCTTTAGAGCAGAACTTTCAGGGGGAATAAAAAGAAAGAGAACCCTAGCGGTAAACATAGTCCCCCATCTCTGAACCCATGCCACAATGCCCCAAGCTCTGATTTCCAGGGTTGTCTTGAGCATGGATTGTGCTAAGAGACAATGTCTGTAAGTTTCAACAGAAAGTTTTAAATGTCCCTTTAAACACTTCTTAAAAGTGCTGATCTGTGGGAGACAATTCAGAAGTGTTACATAAGTAATATGTGTGGTTCCTATAGGTTCTATTGTTAATTTATATTAAACTGTTCCACCAAGAGAGGCAGCTTAGCAACATTCTTGCTTTTACACAGGACTTGATGAGTGTTTCTACATCACAGCTTTTAAAGAATTATTATTTTACTCTGCACTGTCAGGAATATGAAGAGAACTTGTGGTTGAAGGCAGAGGTGACCCTTCAGGTACAGATTGTTCTAATCTGATGCACCCAGATCAGTGGCAAGAACGATCTGGGTGGCAAAACTGCAAAGAAGTTTTTGAACTTGCTGTGAAAACTGGACATTCACACAATGCAGATAGCACGGAGGCCTGTTGAGCCTGCTCTGTGAGAAAAGGGTAGGAATCTGGGCACCTTGCAGGCAAAACTTGAGTGGTTTTACTCTAAGAAAAATCACAGTCCAGTAAGCCAGTGGGGCTGTGGCTTTTCACAAGCTCAGCTTCGCCAAAGCCAGTTTCTCAATTTGTACGTAAGGTTGCAGTTTACAGGACGGGGTATTTATTCAATCCCGTTGGAATTAATTCTTCCCTTTGACTTAAAGGAGCAAAAGCGGCTTACAGCAACTGCCAATTACAAGCACCCTGGGTTGAGAGCTAATCTGCTCTCTTAGTTGACTGCCTTGGAGCTGGCTTTTAATTATGGGCCTTGAGAAAATTCATGTCTTCCTTAGTTTTACTGTGTAGTATAATTTCCTGTCACTGCTTTGCTGGCTTCAGGCACAACTGATGATCTTGTAGGAATGGCCTCTGTTTAGAGCACGGTGAGTCTGTCTTTCCTCCTTTGTCATGCATCGTCTCCATAGCAGCCTCTTTGGGGAATGAAAAGTACTTACATGATACCCTTTCTATAGGTAAAAAGTGGAAGAAAAAAGGCTTTACCATTCATTTTCACAGAAGCAATAATTGCACAGACCCTTGGTAAAGAAAGGGATTTAGTTCTCTTATTAAACAACATGGGGAGCCATGGAACAATGGCTCTCACTGGAGATGTGATCTGGATCAAATCTACTTCATTATCTATGTTGCAAACTTGGGAGGATGGCTCTCTATTAGTCTACAAAAATGTGGCAATCCCCACCCATCTCCATGCATGTATCCTTTTATGTTGGGTCCTTCAGTTTCTAGATTATAGCTAGAAAGAGAAAACCCATCATATCTGGACAAACTTGTCTATTAAAGGACTTTGAGCCAGGGATAGTGGCACACACCATTTATCTCAGCACTTGGAAGATGAAAGCTGAAGGATCAAGAGTTGAAGTTCAGCCTTGTTTACACAGTGAGTCTGAAGTCAGCCTTGGCTATGTGAGATACTATCTCAAAAAAGAAAATACAATCAATGCAGGGTCACCCAGCAAAAGGATCTCAGGGAAGGAAGCAAAACCAATGGCAAGAATGATCAACATCCCTTCAGCTCTCCTTTGAACCAATGACCCCTATTTCATTTGATTTCACATGTGTGACCCTATGCAATGAAATTTTGAGATTTGAGGTAACTCTGAACAACATAGTTTCATAATATGTCCTGACTTCCTGGATCACCCGGTAGCACATACTGCAAGGTATAAACCAGCCTTCTGTGGGACTCAGTGTAATGAGGAAAAGCCCTGTCATCTCTAAGTGTCTCTAAGACCCTGCCCTAAACCCACAATCTACCATAACCTCTGCACACAAGCAGAAGTGTTAAAGGGGAGAGAGAGAAGGAGAGCAAAGAACTGTGACAATATTCTTGGTGACAGTTTTCCATCACTACAGAGCTAGAGCTCAGGGAGACGCTAACCAAATTCAGATAGTTCTTCTCCTTTGGACAGACAGCTGAGCCTGATAGTTCTTCTCCTTTGGACAGACAGCTGAGCCTGCCCCGTTCTCTCCCACCTCATGATATGGCAGTCTTCAGTAATAGCTGTTCACTAAGTCTAGTGTTCGAGGGTGGGTAAATAAGGCTGGGCTCAGGTGGGTGGTTCATATCACCTCTCAGGCTACACCCTCCTTATTAATGTCCACAGGCCCATGCAAGGCATAGGGAGGCAATGAGGAAGGGAGTAAGTAGGTTGAGATGGGAATAAGGGAAGGGTATTACTCTGGAGTAGTTCTTATGCTTAACTTTCATTGTCTGTTTCTCCCTGGAAGGCAGCCCCTCTGTTTCTCACTGGGTTTCCCAGGAGTAGACCAACAATTCAATGGTTGGACCTCTAAAATGCTTGTTCCTGTGAACTTGGGGGGATTTAAAATCACCTAGGGCTTTTATATCATGGTTATAGGCAAATTTTAATTCATTATCTAAAATAGATGTTTATGGATTAAAAAGTTTGAAGATGTTTTTACCCTTCCCAAAGCTGAAACTGGTCTATGCTATGGTGTCCACTGTCCCTCTCAAATAATGTCATTTTAGAGTTTTAGCTCTGTATGTAAACACCTAGTCCAAACTCATTCTTCCTATAATTGAGCTTTATTAGTAGACTCTTACATGTTTCCCTGGCAAATCCCTACCTATAGGATAGTGGTCTTCAATGTGGGGGTTAAATGACCTTCTCACAGGGTCAACTAAGACTATCAGAAAACATAGTTATCTATATTATGATTCATAGCAGCAGCAGAATTATAGTTTTGAAGTAGCAGTGGAATATATTTATGGTTGGGAGTCACCACAATATGAAGAACTGTATCAAAGAGTTTCAGCATTAGGAAGATTGAGAACCACTGCTCTAGGGTATCAGCAAAAGATAAAGAGTCACTTTGAAGGCAATTCACTTAGGGATCACTTTGTAAATTGGAGTTACCATTTTAAGGCATCATCACCAACAACTTGGGAATTGTAGAAGAGTGCACTTTATTTCCATTTTGCTGTTTGTTGAGGTGAGAGTTGTTGGCTAGTTGGCTACTGAAAATTGAAACATTCGTAAACTGGGGAAAGAGACAATGGTAAGATTAGAGAAGATAGCTAAACTCCTTTTAAGTGTAAGGAAGATCACAAAACACACAAGACTCAGGAAGCTCATGAAATTTACAAGATCCCCAAGGGCCTCTATGTGCCTTATAAACAGTAAACAGCAGTAGGAAAAAGGTGGACTTGGCAGAACTGAGGGCAAGTTTTTCAGGGATCTACAAAGTTGTAGTTGTTTGGGGTCCTCACCCATTCTGGAATGGGCTTTTGCGGTACAAAACCTATAGTCAACTATGCTCCTATAAATAACCTCTCCTCATTCACTCAGAGTAAGCCCAATAATCTCATTGATTTGTCAACACTGACTTGGGGAAAACACTTTCTTTGGCTTGTTATCAAAATTCTATCTGGAATAATACACATTTTTTTTCACATCTCCTCAGGAAAAATCACAATACAACGTAGTCCATATCTTTCCTTTATAATAAAGCTATACATTCCTTCAATGATATGACAGTAGAGAAGTTCATGTGTGTGTGTGTATGCGTGTGTGTGCGTGTGTATATGTCTGTGTGTGTTCATCAACAATTTTCCCTTTAGTATTGTATTATTTTGAATATCAGCACATATTTATATACTATTCATTTGGGTCATAAATTTTAAATTGTTATATTGCATAAGATAATTTTCTCTTGTTTCATAATTAAATGTTCATTTAAGAGCACAGAGTAATCTTATTATACACTTATATTCTTGGTATGATTACAATAAACTTAAGCAGCTGAAATAAATATTAAATTACCTCTTCCCAAAGTTAAAGTGAGTTTTAGTTTCAACAGATTTTATAAATTTAGAAAGTACTGCTCATAAATGTCATTTTGAAAAACGTGTCATATAATTCAAACAAGTGGTAAAGAATGTTTTCGTTCATTTAAGTAATTGAGAAAAATGCCACATCTGAAACCAAATGTGTCATTTTGGAAAAAAAAGTGTGAAATTCCTGGTGTTTTAATTTTATGGAGAATAGAATTTCAATTTTAGATGAAAGATAATGAAATATATTTTGTGTGAAAATTTTAAGTGATGTTCATTAATAAACATTCATGTCAGATAAAGAAGGCTTTGGGAATGGCAATATAAAAGGAGTATCTGGATTTCCCATTGTACTTTTCTTGAAATTTTATGCCAATTTACGTGCAGGAGACATACATTTAGCTCAGTAAGTGATAGACTCCATTTAGTAGATCCTGTCTATGCCAGTCTGTGATATTTAAAAAAAGTTTTTTTGCTATGAAATGATGTCATAATTTATTGAAAAATAGTTCAAATCTCACATTATTTACTTTCAAGTATTGTCCTACAATTTCCAAGAACCATAGAGTGATATTCATGATGATCTCTTCTTTATTAAAATTATTTTTAATTCTTGTATTTGAAACATGCCGCCTTCCAGCCAAATTCTTTACCAAAAATTACTCCTTTGTAACTCTCCCATGCCTCCTTCATTATTTTGTCTATTTCCCACAATAGACATTTATGTTATATTTCTATACTTTGAAAAATAATGGGTCCCTTAAGGACAAATTAAAAACTGCCTTGTTAGCAAATATATTTTAGAAATATAAAAAATATTTATAGAAAACAGCATCACCTATCTTCATTTTATTATTATTTGATGGAAAAATTATCTTCCACTAGATTATTTAACCACTAACCCCATATTATATCATATGCTACATGAAACGTGTGCATGCAACACACTTAGAAAAGCAGTTAAAAAGCAGAAAAGGGGTAGTGAATTAAATATGGATGTTTAGGAAGGAACCATTGCCTCTGAAGGATTATTGTCATTATTTTTAAAGTTTGTTTTGTTTGTTTTATAGAAATGATTGTTTCAAATAATTTTTAGTACCATGGATACTTATAAAAAACAACCTTAAATAACAATAGAACACATTTCTGAATTTCTACCTCTCCTGTTCCTTGCTTTTGCTCTACTGTGGCTGAATAGTAAATGTTAGTCCTTAGTAGAATAGGATAGAGGCTCCAACTGCCTTGTATTCTGAATCCCTGACTTCCTTGGTAGCTTTGTTACTGTAACACTATGCTGCCTGGAGAAGTCACCGTATAAAATACGGATTTGTTATTAACTTTAGTGTTTGAGATTATCAATGCCAAACACTTATGGAACTGAGATCCAAATCTCTCATTCCCAAAGGAAGAAGAGGTAGCATATTCTGAGCTAAGAATGACTGACCACAGCAAAGGGTCACAGATTTCTTATTTCCCATCACCGTATCACCTTGTGAAACTCTTCCCTTATGGATGAACAATGGCAATCCATTAACTACAGTAATTTGGATTATAGAACTAAAGTAATCTGTTTCTTTAGCTAGATGATTTCACTGCCATAGGGACCTGCAGTAATGGCCACTATGGGACATGTTAATTGATTACCTAATATCCTTTAACGGAGCACTCATTGGTTGACCCTAATAGCCAACCATAGGTTAAAAAAAGAGAAACTTTCAATCTCGCTCCCACCTCTTTCCTCTGGAATCTAGAGAAAGTAACACCCACTCTGCTATTTAGATCCTATCTCCCCTCTGAGCCCTGCATGCTGCTTTGTGCCTGTCTGTCTACGGTGTTAATCTCTCTTCTGATCAGTCTTTTATGAAAAGGACCATCCTGAGCCTGACCCGCAGATGCAGAATCTTTCACCTTCAATGGCATGTTTCATTGTGGAGTGCTTCATATGAATGCTGAGAAAAACTGTAATCAATGCATTTGTCAAACACAACAGACAGGTAGGCAAAGTGGAGCAATATCTGCCAAGCCATTTGATAGCCTTGCTAGGGATTTTATTGTTGGAAGTCAGTGGTTTGATAAGTTCATCTGATAGTCAAAATGATGTTAGGTCATATAAATATACATTTTTACTATCAATGATAGTCAAAATATCCAAGATAACGTTGATTTTAATTTGCCTCAGTCCTACCCTCTCCGAGCCCCAAATTCTAATTCGCCAATCAGACACCTATACTTCAAACACAAATGGGACTATTTCAGTTTATAAATTGTGTTATCCACCAATTACTTTCAATCTGCAATTCATATAATCATTTTAAATTATTACAGTAAGATTTTAATTTGTAAAATGAGTCACACTCCTTGGGAATTAATTTAAAACTAGAAACAAGAGCAGAACAATGGGAGATGTTCAACGAAGCTTTTCTATCAGGGTCAAAAGAGAAACTGTTTATCACCGTCACGGTGAGAGAGAGTTGCCACCCTTGCCCAGTTGGGTGGGAGCCACCAAATAAACTGATCTTGCTCAGCTGTGAACAGTGCTGACTCAGGCCTTAATACAGCTAGCAAGTATCCCTGCTCAAGCTATGATTTAGATCTAGTAGAACCATTAAAAAGCTCTGGAAACAATGACTGGGGGCCATTTCAAGAGGCCACTAATAACTCACTGCTTGAAGTGCTTGCAAAGCAAAATTTCATGTCCTTTAATTTCAGCACCTATTGAAGCTCAGTTTCAAAGCTACATAAAATTAGCTTAATCTTTGATTTTCTTTGGAACCACCAAAGAGTTTCCTAATGCTGTATATTTACAGATCAAAATCACATATGAAAAAAAAACATTTGTGTGTTCATTGTAAGCCCTCCGAACTTCTAAAAAAGGCTGTCTTTGCTTGCTTTCTACATGACAGATTTTGGGGACTGTTAAATGTATCCTGACAGTTTAATTGAAATAGCTATTGAGTTTGAAGGAGAAATACATGTAGCAAAGGGAAATCAGCAACAACAAAAATCCGGTGAGATTTCTCAAAGAAAATCTGAACTTATTGCTGAACAATAATAGCTTAATGGGCAAAGTAGGATAAGGGTCTTCAGAATTTAGACAAGAACCACTATTGACCTACTTTTATTTATTGAGCTTTTGGGCAACTTTTTACATGTCCTGATCTCCAATTATTCTTTTGTTGAACTTGTTAATGTATTATGAGAGGAGCTGGAGAAATGGGTCAGCAGTAAGATTACAGCATTTTCAGAGGACACTAGTCCAATACCCAGAGTCCCAGACAAATAGCTCACATGTGTTTCTACTGTGTGAGGATCTGAAACTCTCTTCTGGTTTCTGCTGGCACCTACCTAGACAGCATTGCACACACACACATACACACACACACACACACACACACACACACACGAACACAAAAATAAAAATTTTTAGCAAAGTATAATAAGACTTAAAGAAAATAGAAGAGAAAGCATGTTTAACCAGAGACACTTGTTACTAAATATTCAATTGACTTTGAAAGACCTATTGAGATTCAAACATTTGAGATAACAATCTGAGTGTCTGACGATTTCCTTCAGCCAGTTTCATGAACAGTTGTAAATGAGTGGCAGTCACAGCATAAAAATGCAATACTCATGTATAAATTTTTTAAACCTAAAAATAAATTAAAAAGAAAATTATAATACAGGAAATTAAAAATAAAAAGCCAATAAGAAAAATAGGTATTTAATTTGAACAAGAAGCTGAAAATATGGACAGGTGGAAGTAGTATAGCCTACCATGAATTATTTGCCTGGTTCTATTTGTCTCCTTAGTCAACATCTATTAAAAATATTGGTTCTCCATTTGTAGGGTGGCAGGAACCCACAGAAGGGAAAGAAAGTGGTTGAGTGCAAACTTCTTGTCTATTTCTCACAGCTGAGATGAGTTAACAGTGACTTTCACTTTTCTTTCTCCTCCTTTCTTCTACACATTAAAACAGCTACTTGATGTGGGGTCCTTCTGTATGTGTGTTGATTTTATTGGCTAGTGAATCAAGCTGTTTTGGTCAATGGCTTAGCAGAGTAAAGCCAGGTAAGAAATTTGAGCAGAAATGTATAGAGAGAATAGGTAGAGTCAGAGAGACATCATGTAGCTGCCAAAGAAGACAGATACTGGAAACTTACCAGTATGCCACAACCTCATGGAAATACACAGATTAATAGAAATGGGTTAATTTAAGATGCAAGAGCCAGCTAGAAATATGCTTAAATAATTGGTCAAGCAGTGTTGTAATTAAGTATAACTTCTGTGTCATTATTCAGGTCTGAGCAGATGGGAAACAAACAAGCAGTCTCCAGTTACAAAATGGTGCACATTGTTTGGTGAATGGATCCACACAAAACCTAAAAAAGCTTTAAGGAAAAAAAAATAAGAGGGCTTCTGGGAGCCAAGCTTCCAGTTTCTTGGTAACCACATGTTTTCAGACACACTCTGTTTGCTGGCAGTGAGCAGAGGTGCAACTCCTTTAAGAGAAGGCTTGCTGACTCCGCATTAGCAGCAAAAACTACAAGACTTGTTTACAAGACCACAGCTTGTTTCATCCTAGAACCACAAATGGCTCTGACTCTTTTGGGAGGTCTTGCATTTAAATGGGTTTTGTGAGAGGTGTGCTGCTAATTGCTTAATGGCGACTTAGACCCACTGTGTTCCTAGAACTGGGGCGGTGTGTATGCCTCACAGAGGTGGTAACATACCCATACCATGTTGGACAGGGCAACACCAATAGCCTCGGCCAAAGAGTTGGTCATAGCCACACCCACTTAGCAATTAAAAAAGAAAAAGATACTCATGGTCAGAAAATGATTCCAGATATGCAATAAAGACAGATTAGAGAAAAAATAAACCTCTGAATGGCTCACAGGGTGTTTAAAGATTGTATATAGGCTTGGGAAAGAAAGGATAAAGAGTATAGACAAGAGTACAGACATTCATAGATTAAAGTAAAGGTTAAAAAAATACTAAAAAGTAATAGAATTAAAAAAATAAGCCAAGTAAAGATGGAATACATACAGAGAGTCTGGGTTATTTATATTATTGTGTTTTCCTTGATTTTTTTTTTTTGGCTGCAGAGAAATATTTGATTCTGGGGGCTGCTTAGCTAAACTAACATATATATTTTAAAGGTGTCTTGAATTCAAAATTTGAGTCTAAGTATATGTTACTTTGGAAACAGATTCTGCTTTTATTTTCACAGAAGATGAGAACCTGTGGATTTCTTCCAGGTTAATGTGGTTTGATGGAACAAGATTCCCCCTGCCAAAAGGCTCCATGAACCCTAAAAATACTTTGCCCAAAAAACAGCAGGAAGCAGTTTAGAGAAGACTATGCCCAAATTCCCGAAATTATTGTTTATAAATGTTTATTTTCATTTTAAAAGTGTTGGTTATAAATGGTTATGATATATAGATAAATACATTAATATGGATATTGGTTTGCTGATACATATTTAAGGTCAATTTTGTTTTATGTAAATTTTTACTCTTGTTTAAGTTATTGTTTATACAGCTCATTTAGAAGTATAAATTATAAATAAAAAATTACAGGTTAATAGATAGTCATTTATAGTAGTCAAACTTCTAGTCATGTTAGTCAGGTTTTCTAGGTATACAGAGATATATTTAAGTTAGATAATTTTAACACTCCAAAGACTTACAGAATATGGCATTTAAAAGGTTTTAAGAACTTAGGCTTTTCTCAACACTGAGTCATGTCTTTTCTGGCAGCACCAATTACTTCAGAGAGGTTGATTGGAATTGAAGAAAATTGTTAGGGAATTTGCCTTCAATGTGACAAGGCTAGCTATATTTATACCATCAATATTGCTTGATGGTATGCTGCATGAACTGGACATGCAGGACCCACAGAAAAGTGACTGACAAACTACTAATATAGGTGAAATATTAGTCTTTCAAATTTAGTCTTTCAATTTTCAAAATATAGTCTTTCAAATTTCCTGCTTCATGGAAAAATATGCTGGGTACTTTGGGCCTGTAGGCTGAAGATGTATGATCCAATGTTACAGAAGAACTTTGGGTGACTGTCCAAGCTGTGAGATGTCTCTGTCAATTCTAGAGTTTTGGAAGTCGCTTACAATGCACTTCTTGTTTACTTAGGTAATAGTATATCCTTCTGGAGTCTTTGATGGAGTTGAAGACTATGTAGTCTTCAATATATAATTTTTGTATAACTTATTTAGTTATGATAAAAGATAAATTATATATACACATTTAGACTCACTAAGATATCAGATGATAGAGCATTTTCCATAATCTGCAAAATGTATATGAACTAAATATTTTAATCAAAATTCTTGCTTAAAACGTTCCTTTTTAATTTGACAGAAATAGGAAGGTGATGTGGGATGTCCTTATATGTGTTACTTTTCTTGGCTAATTAATAAAGCCGTTTCAGCCAATGGCTTATCAGAGTACATCCAGGCAGGAAAACTGAACAGAGATATATAGAAAGAGTAGGCAGAGTCAGAGAGACACCATGTCGCTGCTGAAGGAGACAGATGTCAGAACCTTACCAGTAGGCCACAGCCTCATGGAGATACACAGATTAATAGAAATGGGTTAATTTAAGATGTTAAGTGCTCACTAGAAATACGCCTAAGTAATTGGCCAAGCAGTGTTGTAATGAATATAGTTTCTGTGGAATTATTCAGGTATGGGCAGCCAGGAAACAAACCAGAGCAGTTTCTGGTTACAATTATTACATGCATTTATTGCTAAATTCATATTCATATGCTGCAGAGTCCATGTGGAATTTGGAGCACAACTTGTTGGAGTTAGTTTTCTCTCTCTACCACTTATGTACTAGGATCTAATTCAGGCCACTAGGCTTTGTGACAAGCATCTCTACCAACATAGCCATCTCACAAGCCCATTTTTTTACTCTTTCAGCTTCTTGGTTACATCACCATTGCACACACTGCTGATAGTAGGCAAGTGAATGAAACATATTTTTAAGTCAATGTTCATCGATCTTTGTTCTAGAGCTATTAAACTTAACCCTATTTTCTTTCAGTTACAGAACACTAAGCTGTGACATTTCTCAGATGTGGATAGCCTATATTTCATCATCAAATATGAATAATCAATCAGGAAGATTCTCACAAACTTTGAAACAGTATATAGAAAATTATCTTTTAATTTCATGACAAAAGAATAATAAAAAGAGAAAGCAACAGAAACAACCAAAATCTAATTTTTTTTTAATGCTAAGCAGCTTGGCCTAGAAACCATTTAGAAAATGACTTCAGTTAGGGAAAGAGTTGCTATTATGAATTAGAACATTCACACTAGGAGTCCTGGGTTCATGGCTGAACTGTTATTACTCTTGCCATTTGCAAAACTTGCTTAGGGCTTCACTTTTGAGGCAAATGAAAAAAGAATTTAACACCACTGCCTCCAACGACAGTAATGGAATCTATTCATCTACTTTGCCATGCTGAACTCAGAGATTTACGCTTTAAAGATTATACTTACAACTCCAAATGTAAGCTGTGAACCTGTCCCGAGGAAAAGAGAGCACATAGAAACTGAGTGCACTAAGTCTTTTATTATTTTAAAATAATTTTTACAAAATGAAGTATTATTATTTTTATTCATAGCACTTATTGTAAAACATAGTTCCTTTAACACAGATTCTCCCCTTCACTACTAAAGGAGACACGTGAGAAATCAGTGTCTTCTCATTCCTTCTTTCTGTGAACAAGACAACTTTGAGGCTGGAGAGATGGTCCAGTGGTTAGGAACACTCGGTGACTTACTGAGGACCCAAGTTTAGATCCCAATACCCATATCTGGAAGCTCACAATTGTCTGTAAATCCAGCTCAAAGAATGTATGTCCTCTTTTGGTCTCCACAGACACCTGCAAGTGTGCACACGCATACAAACAGACCCACAAACATGAATAGAAACAAAATAACTCCTTAAAAATATGAATTAGCCTGCCCATAACTCAAAGAAACTGCAGATTTTTGGCAAATACATTTCTTCAATGCATTAGTCATGCAAATATTTGTCATAAATACTGCAATATAAATATTCTAATTATAAAACTGTACATTTTCATCAAGTTGGTTAAGGCCCAACGAGGTGTTAAAAGTAGACCACTTTAAATCAGTCAAAATATTTAATAAAGACCATATGGAAAAATCACCTAAGCTGTACCTCTTTAAGAATGTTGATAAGCTTGGAGGGAGAGTTGGGTCAGAGGTAAGACATGAGTTCTGTTTCCAGCATACAGATGGATAACTGACCACCACCTGTAACTCCAGCTGCAGAAGGTGGGATATTCCCTTATGCTCTCTGAGGGCATCTACACACATGGCATACACACGTGCATAAATATATATTTTTTAAATATTGATTTTCAAAAATGTGCCCAGTGTTCGATAACACTGTGTTCAGATCTTGGCTCATTCATTTGAGAGAATTATGTCCATGGCCATGTCATGTGTAGTGACTCTTGAGCAGCATCCTTCTTCCCCTCATTGATCTTGGGTTTGGCCCAAGATGACTCATCTTGGCCAATAGTTAACAAGTGCTTGCAGTAAAACACTCTTCAAGTACAAGCGTTGGTTGCTACGAAGTTTTCATCATTTGCCTTGGATTGTACAATCACTATATGTTCAGCCTCTGATCCATGCCAGAAACTCGACTTCAAATGATCTAATTTGTGGCCCATCTATAGAATCTGATGGACAACGTTAGTGTTCTATAAACATTGCTATTTATAAGCAAAAAATGGATCGAGATTCTTTGTTGTCATAATACAACACAGGGTCATGCACACAGGGTCATCACACAGACACACACACACAGACACACACACACACACACACACACACACACACACACACACACACACACCACAATTACACAGGCTCTCAACTCAGGTTAACATACTTGTACTTCAAATGCTCTGCTCACTTACTCCTTTCCCCAGCCACTCCTTAAAGATATTTCTACGTCAGTTTGTATTTGACTATTGTGTAACTACAAGATCACATATGAATCAGTCTTATTTCATGCAACAGGAAAAGTCAAAGTATCCAGTCAGACACATAGACTTTAGGAGTTATGTGATGAAGATCTTAAATAATCTTCTGATTATAAACGTTGTCTGACACACAGATCCCTATGGCACTGTCTTGAGGGAAGACGTCTCTTAGACATGTAAACCCATTAAAATGGCATCTTGCAAGATACAGTCTCCATTTTCTACATCTTTATTCAGTTTTCCTGGAGTCTACTGGTATATTTTTA
The DNA here is from genome assembly GCA_004026605.1 of Ondatra zibethicus. Classification (NCBI taxonomy): domain Eukaryota; kingdom Metazoa; phylum Chordata; class Mammalia; order Rodentia; family Cricetidae; genus Ondatra; species Ondatra zibethicus. The sequence goes on from PVIU01005198.1 coordinate 58,199, forward strand.
TCTGACTCTGCAGTGATGTAAATAATTTCTGATAATTACAAGTGCAAGGAACAGTCTTTAATCTTAAATATATAATTTAAGAGTGAATTCTATGACTTTTTATCCTTCTAAGAGCTTCTGTCTTTGTCTATATGGTTTATGAATGGCAGCTATGCATTAACTGCCCACTACCTGGATGGGGAATGATGACATCTCTCTCCTGGTTGACATGTGCTCACCCAAGCTGACAGTGCTAAACAAATGAATCTGATTAGTACCCGATGATACAGTAATCACAAGCCACAGAGTAGAGGTGAAAGAAAGAACATGCATTTTCTCAAGATGTACTTACAAATGCTGCATTATCCCTTATTGTTTTATTTTCAGATTTCATAACTCACTGAAAATCAATTCCCCCGGGGAGAGTATAAATATAGACACTAAATTTCTTAATACCAGTGAGACACAATTTTGCTGAACTGTTTTACAGAATGTGGCACATTTTCACTTTGATATTTTCCTTTAAAAATCCTAACACTAACTACAATTTGAGGTGAGTAACTATATTAAAAGTTTGCTTTGGTTTCCCAAACTCATGGAAAGGAAAACTTATTTGTAGTGATACTAAAGATATAAACATGAATTGTTAATGTCTGTGGTAAAGAGTAGATATGCTTATTCAGAGATTAATGGGTTTATTGTTTTTGAGAAAAATAACTAGAGTAAGACTGCCTTCCATAAAACAATTCATAAATTGTGAGAAAATGTGGAGGTGCCTCATTGTATGACTCTATATTTTTAAAAGCATGCATCAGCCTTTGAGAAGTTGTTAATATCACCTGGGGTCTCATAACTCAGAAGTTCTTTTTCTTGCAGTCTAGGCAAGGTTATGTTCCTTTTATTCAAAGTTATACATATAATATCATGACCTGAATATGTATTTATACGGTATTATTGATAGTCAATTAAAGTATAATTGAATATTTAAAAGACAATTACATTACAAAGGTTTTCGTAATTTCTGGAATTTATAAGCAATACCATTGTCCATTTCGGAACTTGAAATGAAGCTCACACCCAACCATACAACACACATATTCTCAAGCTCTTGATAACCATACACTGTTTTAACTTGTATTGATTTGAGGTTCTTCTGTTACTTACCACTTACCTGGGGTCACTCATCTCTAAACATGTCGGACTCACAATTCTGCAAAGAAAAGTTCTGTCCTGGCTCCAGGCCTATGATTTCCCAAATCCTGAGGGTAAGATCAGCAGACCCTAAGCCTTTAAACTTCAAACTCAGGGTAGCATATTGCTCCAGGACTTAGCAGCCAAAAATGGATGGATCAAGGCAGTCAGCATAGGAATTTATTTCTCTTGTCTATGACTATTGGTGGTCTAGCACTTGGTATCTGTTTTAAGTCTTGGCTTCCAAGTGCTCAAGTAGCAACAGAAGTAGAAGCGAGGATGAGGAGGAGAGGGTGAAAGAGAGGAGAAAAAGACAGACAGACAGAGATCAAACAAGCATCTATAGTTCTACCCCTAAAAACTTGACTCAGATGCTGTAAACTATAGCTCCATAAGCAACTATATATTGCGGTTCTTGAGAATTGAGAGTGTAAGGACTTCCAGATCTTGACAGAAGATTGGAAAATTTGAGAAAATAAACCTAGGAATGCAATGTAGTCTACTCTTGACTATTATTAAGTGGGGATAGTGTTAGATTTTTCTTCCTATTTTCTGTAATTATAAGACACAACAGTGTGTGTGTATGTGTAAATATATAGTCATAAACAGAGTAGACAAAATATCTTAGAATGTTACGTGGCAATGTATTGATGAGTATACATTGTCTGCTTTGCCCAAACAACAGATGCAGCATGGTGAACTTTGACTGGAAAAGAATGAGATAATCATTAGTGCCACTTCACAGCCATGCATGTCTATGACTGGGCAACAGTCTTCACAGTAGTTGTTATATTAAGAAATAACAACCTCACAAAGTATGCTGCCTTGGCCACCCACATGTAAACTGTTTGTACCAATATTGTTCACCAGTCAGTGGGAAAGGTTAGTAAATGCTGTGAATTCTGGCTATCTAATGCATTGTTGTTGCTATAAAAATAAAGTTAATATAATTATTAGAGTTTTCCTGTTTTTTATCTAGAATATAAACAGAGTCTCAAAACCAAACAACCCAACCAATGCACAATTCACAAGCCAATGAAATTAAGAGCTGGTTCTCAAAACACACTACACAAATGGCTGAGTAAAAAAAAAAATGGTTCAGTTCCAGTATCCATCAGAGAAATGCAAATTAAAGCTGCATTGAGAGACCCTCTCACCCCAGTAAAATAGCATTTATTAATAAAATATAAATAAATGTTGTCCAGCATGCAGACAAAATGAAAACTTTATACTCAACTGGGAAGTAAACTAGAACATCCACTGTCTAAATCAATGTGAGGTTGCTGGGAGAGGGTTAATTGTATTCCTCGGTGTTGAAGCAACTGGTAAGTTGCCCTTGCTCAAATAAGTAACCTCCACCCATGCTCAGGCAGGCAACTCTGATGAAATGCAGTGAGCCATAAAGAAACACAAGACATAAAAATAGGAGGGGAATTTGCTTGGAAGAGGTTCAGAGACAGAGGAAGGGGTAGTGATATGAGTACAACATATATATAATGAAAAAGATAAAGATAGTATTTTAAAAGGATGAATAAGAAGAAAAATAATCCTGCTAATTTTTGATTTTCTGTCATATCTCTCAAAGCTACAGTTGGGATGGTGATAATCATGTTAAATTGCTGTTAATATAAAGGATTTCCTCGGGATCAGAAATTCAGCGTAAATATTTTTCTCTTCAGTTTTCTTCATTAGCATTAGAGGTAAAAGTTCATAATAAATAATCAGAAGTAATATAAATCTTACCCAACACTTGCAAATGACAATGCTTATGTTTGTTGGCTGATTTTGTTTACATTCATTTTCAGGCTCTCAGCAAACAGGCAGCAGCACAAGGGTAAAAGCTACGCTTTGAGGGCTTGAACCATTTTGCCTTGGGTAAAGGTGCTATCGAGACGACTCAGCTGAAATTTAAAGACTGCGCCTCACGCTTTGGGGAAATAGTACATATATAGGTATAATTCCCTATATTTAAGCTGTGCTGTATTTTTCTCTTCTCTTAAAACTTTTGCTGCAAGCTCGGCATGGTGCTAAATATCTCATATACATAATTATATTTTCACAGTAACTTTGCAGATAGGTCCAATTGTTCTGTTTTGTGATTTTGGCAAAAGAAGACCAAAGATGTTAGTGTAAAATTACACACCAGGCAGCAGATTTTTAATAGGCAGGCAAACTTTTAAAAATCCATAATCAGTTCTTGTTATCAGCCTTGTGTTTTCCTCTCCCCTTTCGCTGTGCCACTGTTACTGCTGCAGCTCATGTGTTCATAGGTCATGAAATTTCCCTAGTGGAACCTGAGCCACTTTTATTGAGGAAAACTGAGAGGGAGTAAGTAGTAGACAATAGGAAACAGAAAGGAAGGAAGAAAGAGGGCTGATGACATAGTTCAGCTAGTAGAGCACTTGCTTAGTGAGCATGAGCATCAGAGTGCAATCCCCAGAATCCATTATAATAAAGAAAAACAAGTCAGCGGTGTGTACTCATGATCCTTGCAATGGTGGGTATGGGTGGGAAAGGTGAACCAGAGACAGTCATGGGAAACTTCTGTACCAGCTACTCTAACCCACTTGGCGAGCTTCCAGGCCACCAAGATTCTAGGTAACAAATGGTTTGGTAGTTTTTAAAGAATAACACTGTAGATTATTTTCCAACTGCCACACACAAGGTTACATATGTACTTGTAAACCCATAGACGCAAGTGCCATCCTGCATGAATGTACACACACATAAATACCAAAATGAGAGGGGAGATGTGTGGTACAAGAAGCAAAAGGAAAGGATACGATAGTAGCTGAGCGCAGAAGCAGTGAGAGATGTTCCAGCATTTCCCCTGGAATTTAGAACGGATATGAAAACAAAACCAGGAAACTAGAAAGAAATGGTTGACTGTACTTCATCATCTTACTGGAGCCACATGACATCTGCCTATTTTGATTATATTTCTCTGGATTTGTACTCTTGAAATAAACTTTTCACAATCATAAAATTACTCGGGCCTCAAACATGCTCAACAACAGAACAATCCTTTAAAATATTTTTAAAATATATAAAAATATATAGTTTTTGCTAAAAATAAATTTTACATATTTTTGTTGAAATTATGCATCAGGTCCTGAAATTTATGCTAGAAATAAAGATTGAGCAAAATGATGATACTGGACATATTGTTATTAAAATATAAAACTTAAATTTTTATCAGAATTCTCTTAATGCACTGTTCAGATTTTTAAACTGTGTGTGTATGTGCACACACATGCACAGGTGCGTGTGTACACACACTCATACCACAGTGTATGAAGAGGCCAGTTGCCCGGTTTCAACCGGTTACTCAGTCCAAAAGGAAATCCCCTCACACTAGCTAATAAGAGCATGCACACTGCTAACTTTCCCTTGAACCAACCTAAAGTCTGCTGCTGGGCCCGATGACTGGCGATATCAGCAGCCCAGATGACTTGAACCAAGGAGGAGCAGACAACATGGCTTTCCTGATGAAAACACCTTTTGGGCTTTGGGAGGAGGGTATAAAGGTCAACCCCGTGTCCACAATAAATGAGTCTGCTTCCGCTTTTCATCTGACTCCTTGGGTCTATGTTGGTGACTAAACACCTTCTCACCCCCTCCCCCAGTGGGGTGGCTGGGAGGAAGAGTCACTGCATTGCCATGCGGTGCATGTGAACAACAAAAGTTAACTTAAAGGAATCACTTCTTTCGTTCTACCATGTTGAGTCCTGAGTCCTAAGGCTGAAACTCAGGTCATCAGGCTTGGGAGCAGGCTCCTCTACCTGCTGAGTCATCTTGCTTTCCCACTATTATTATTATTTTTTTATTATTTTTAAAGTTTAAAACCAACAGTTTACTCAAAGTCATGATAACTTGAACTCCTCATTGTCTCTGGTGTCTAAGGCCTTAATTGCAAATGTTTTATTGAACAATTTTCATGAAGGCAGTAAACCCGCAAGGATAGAATTAGAGCTGCAGTATCTGACAGGTGAAAGAGGTGTAGGTATCCCTGACTGGCCTAGGAATAACTGCTAGGAAGTGACACACTGAGAGCATTCTGGATACCTCTATTTGAGACAACTGCATTCCTGTCCTTCCATCCCCCATTGTCTCATTTAGAGTCATGATTCCCATTGAAGGACAGCACCTATTTCTACTTTCTTGACTTCTTGGCTCGTGTCCTCTACTAATCTAGCCTATAAATGCCACCAAATATAAGCTTTGTTTCCCCCTTCTCTAAAATCTTGCTCCAATGAATATTTTGCAAAACAGTTTATAATGGTTTATTTTAATCTATAGCAGTTAGTATAATGAAATCTAATCATGTATTTAGTTGACTGATTTGATTTTTGAGACAGTCTCACTATAGCACTCAGGCTAGACTAAACTCCTATGTAGCCTAGAGGGCTATGGACTCTATCTATCCTCCTGTCTCAGTGTTCTGAGTGCTGGGTTCAACCTATGTTACCACATCTACCTTATAGCCATATTGTAATAAATGTTGTAGAGCCATAAATCTTGAGAAGTTTCTTTTCCTAGAATTTTGGGATTTGAAGTAGAAACTTAAGTCTCATGGGAAAAACAAAAAATAATCACATGGCTACTTGGAGACCCAAGAAAGTACAGCATCAAGAATATAGTTGAACCATTCCATCAACACATTTGTATTCTTTATCCTGTCCTGGTTCATTTCTGACCTAAGTAATTTTATAACTTGACTACTTTTGGTTTAGCCAATCCAACCTAAAGGTCACTTGTAAGACCATCTGGATGGCATCCATCTTTCTGATCATGCATGTCACCTTGTAAGTATCTGACCCATGACATTCTCAATGTACCATGACTGAAACATTTATGAATGAATACATACAAGGAAGAAATAGGTGGTAAAATTCTGACATGATAATGCCATTTGTATGACTGGAATTATTATCTGAATCCTCAGCCTAATGACTCTGTCTGCAAAATCAATCATATTTCAAAATGTCTTTCCAACCTATTAACAGATTTCAATGTTTTAGGATTTATAGTTACTTATTGTTATTTAGTATCTGTTTTTTTCTTTTTGTGAATTTGCTAATGGTATATATCTTTTCTGTGGAAAATCCTCACACGGGTGGGTGGGATAAACCTGTAATCCTAGCACTCAGGAACCCATCCAAGGAAGCAGGACTGTCATGAGTTTCCATGCTCATATTGGCAATACAAGGAGTTTCAGTTCATACAGGGCAGCAAAGTAATACTCTCTCTCTGAGAATAGATCAGAAAGGAAACCTAACAGAAATATCTACCCGTTTTTTCTTTCACACACACACAAAAATGTCTCCTGCAATATCAAAGTGTGTATACTCAATAAACATAAACCTGGGAATATATTGATTGCTATTAAGTGCTATAATTCTAAATATTATCAATGAAATGAAATGTTTTCCCTAAGCTTTAAAGTGACCAAAGCAGACCTATGATTGTCATTGTAAAATGGTTTTGAAATATACAATGTGATGTTTCTTTGTTCATTTTTGTGAAATGATTGCCGTAATGAAGCTAAGAAAGTTTGGACAGCAGAAACTTGATCTTAAAGCTTTTTAAAAATCACACAAAATTAAAAGGATAGGGAAAGTTGGGTGAATTGGTGAGGAGTTAAGGAGATGCATATGATCACAATGCAATTTATGAAGCTCTCAAAGAACTCATAAAACTCTAGACTATAGTAAATTACTAACAATTAATGGTCATTATGCTGTACCTTCAGACCACCAATAATTCCATTTTAAAGTTCGCACTATTTAAGTAATGTATCCCCACTTTTCATCTCTCGTAGTCTTTGATAGCTACCATTGTATTCTCTGTTACTATACATGTGGTTATATTTGATAATATAAATAAGAAAGAGTGTGTAGGGTTTGTCTGTTCCCTCCTTATTTTTCATATCTTAATGTCTTCAGCCTCTATCTCATTGAACAAGGCAAGGAGTCTTTCTGTCTTGTGGCTAAGTAATATTCCATTGGGAACTGTCCTCTATGATACTGAGATTGTTTCCATGTCCAAACTGCTGGGAATGATTTCCCATGAGACCATACTTAAAACAGGCTTGATTTCAGGTCATGGATATCGTTTCCCCTGCATATAAACCCAGCAGTGGGCTAGTTAACTGCTGTGCTACTTCTGTTTGAGGCTTTTCAGGCTTCTGCATACTATTTACCTTCAAGACCAGTTGTTATTTTTTTTTCTGCCCAACTGTTCTTTGATGTGTGGTCTTCTATTAGAGAAGGGTCAGTTTCTTAAAGAAAACCATCTTTTCCTTCTTTCAGAAGCTGAAAATTGTCAGCAATATCTATGCATTTACACTATGGGCAAAGAACAAAGATTTTCTTTTTTTTTTTTTTACTTCCTACCCCAAACTTATCAACAATGGGCATTATACGTGTATAAGATAACATCTCATTGTGGCATTAATTTCACTAATGATTCATAATAACAAGTGTCTTTTAATATGCCTCATAGCTGTCAGGATACATTATTAGGGAAAATGTGTGGTTAGATTCTTTGCCCATCTATCTACTTGGTGAAAAATTGCAGTCATTGTGAAGTGTCCTGTTCCTCTGAAAAGGCAAGCCCACTGCCTAACACTTCCTATCCATTTCCATAGCATTTATCTCCATCACTGAACATTGCAGTTTTACTTTTTATACCAGCCTGTTCACAAGGTCTTTAAAAGAAAGACCCTTATCTACTCAACATTCTTTCTGAGGGAGGATGGGTGGTGAGGACTTGTTATTTATCTTTACATCTTGCTTTCACATACCTAGGACAATTAAGGTCCTCAGCGATTATTAATTGATCCAGATGATTCAGTTCTTGGTAATGGTGTGTGATGGGGAATCTTACATGTTTACTGGTGTAGGAGGGTCTTCTATTTGTGTATTGCCCTCATTGGTTAAATAAAGAAAACTGCCATGGCCTTTTGATAGGGCAGCCCTTAGGTGGGCGGAGTAGATAGAATGGAATGCTGTGAGAGAGAAGGCAGTGTGGCAGACGCCATGCTTTTCCAGCACAAGATGGACACGGGTTAGACTCATGCCAGTAAGCCACCGCTCAAGTGGCGATACACATTAATGGAGATGGGCTAAAATAATATGTGAGAGTTAGCCAATAAGGGGCTAGAGCTAATGGGCCAGGCAGTATTTAAATGAATACAGTTTCCATGTAATTATTTCGAGTACGCACTGGGAGCCGGGCGGGACAGAACAAGGGGCCCTGCGCTGGGAACACAGCGCGAGCCCCTCATTACAACAGTTTACAAAGTTATCACCAGGCTGTGTGGAACCCAGGCCTTCACATGATAAGCAAATGAACAGTTTCCAGAGTAAGTGAACCATCTTTCTCCATTTCTCTGGGCTTGTCTCATTACCATTCTTTCACTTTCTCCCTTCCTTGGTATTTACTTTTCAAATATATAAGGAGAGACAGTCTTGGATGGAATTGAATTTTCACTATGCGAATACTTGAACAGGCACCTTAAAGGATAACATAAATCTAGCATGCAAACGGAAATGACATTTCTCTGTAGACACTGTTGCTTCCAGAATATGGCTAACAGTCTGACTCTTCCAATGCTTACAGGTTCAATTTGTCATTAGTGTATTGCCATGGTGCTTAGTTGTAAGAAAATACCATCCAGTTGAGCACATTCTAACAGACTGACTGTTCGTAGTTGGGTTTTCATAGCAATATTGGACTTGTAAACTTCCTAGGACAATAAGGAGGGAAACAAAAACTGTATAGAACTTGATCATAGTTTCAAGACATTATATTCCTGAAGTCATATGTCTAAAGTGAGAATGAGATGTTAAAAAAAAGAATACAATAAGAAAATTTATAACATGGGCACATGGTTACCAATGTCCTAATTTAAGTGAAGAGTGATTGAGGAAAATTCATGCAATGTAGATAGAGCAAACGACAGATTCTAAGTTTGTTTAATCTACAATCACCACAAAAATAAACAATCTACACTACATTCAAAATGCCAAGAAAACACCATCTGGCAAGATCTGATAATAGATTAGATAGAAAAACCTAACATTACATGGGATGGGGATGACACTTTCTGGCTTCTGTAGACAGAAAAATGAAGCAGACAGATTAGAGGAAACTCTTACTAACTGATTAGGAAAGGGGGGAAAGTTTGTGAATAAAAAGACACAAAGGGCAATAACATTCAAGAGACAAACTCCTCGACCAAGCTGCCAAGAAAACATTTTGATTTCATGTTTCTGTGTTGTCAGAGGGAATTATGACATACAAATTTAAAAGATTCTCCTCCACCCTTCCCATAACGGAAAGATTATTAGGGAATGATCATATTGGTGCAGAGAACCAAGAACAGCAGAATACAAAACTCAATACAAATAAAAGACAGAAAACTATACCCAGGGAAACAACAAAACAACCATAAAACAGGAGAAAAGCAGCATTTCAAAGTAAAACAAATGAAACCAACCTGTCAGCATTCTCTGTATTTCCCTGTTGAGTAAAAATATTCAGTATCTTTTCATTTGCTTGTAACCATCTGCATCACAGTATGTATATCATCCTTTGACAATGTCTACTTCCATTCTTTTCCAAAGCATTAACTGGATTATTTGTTCCTTTTATTTATATTCAATAAAAAGTTGTTTTAATATTTGTTTCCTTACTATGATGTGGTTGATTACTGCAGAACAATTTATTGTTATATAATATATTTCAAATTTCTTATCACACTAAGTATTGTAATTATCATCAAATTTTTCACTAGACAAAAACCTTGGTTTTGGACCACAAAATTCCTTGAAGCAATTAAAGAGATCTCTCTGTGTTGGTATCCTATTCTGAATCAAAAATCTTGCAATGTTGACACTAGGGCTGAGGAGGAGAAAATCCCTCCTTTCTTCAACTAAATCAATGTCGGAAATAGTGTTTGAATTTCTCAGAATTCGAGACTTCTCATTGGATTCTTTTGGAAAGTTCAAACTCTCCTAAACATCTGCATAGAGATTTGAGGGGTCTTCTTTGCTTTGCTTTTTCAGTTTTGAAAATAGACATTGCCCCCAATCTATAGGACTACAACAAAGAAAAGCATTCTTGTGTCTCAGTAAAAGTAAGGAAGAAAAGACACCAGAAGAAACTAACATCACAGACTTTTCTGTTTCCTAAATGTTCCAGATTGAGTAAGTTAATCTACTTCCTCATGGAGTTCCTGAGCAAGGAGTCTACATGGGCAAGAGCTCTCAGAAAGTTATAAAAGATATTTTACCTCTTAGCCAGACACTTGGAAGCATAAGAGAACTGCTACCTAACAACTTGGCCTTGCATCCAGGTGTATAATTGTCCAACATCATGCATGATGAGAGCAGCCCTCTCTCAAAATTATTGAAATTTGGACAATGAGTAATATGGTTATTCTGTCTATATTGGAATGAATAAAATACTGCCAAATATTCATCTAGATTTCTTTTTCTCAAGCACAGCATCTGCTTTCCATTTATCTGGAGCTTATGGGTTTGATCAATGTTAAAAAGTGTCAGTTACTAACTAATGTGATGGCAACATTCTCATTTGGAATAGCCATATGATTAAAAACCATGTTTAGTAATTTTGGTTATTTCCTTTTGACTCACTTCTGTAGTCAGGATTGTAGTGCTCCTGTGTTAGAGCCTTTGTCTCCAGCTTGGTGGTTTAGGAAGATGGTGAGCCTGGTGGAGTGGGGGATGTTTGGCTCATAGCAGTGAGGTCTAGAAGTGAATAATGGGACCTTTTTTGTTTTCTTTCTTTTCCTGTCTATTGTGTACTAGCCACAATAAAGGCAGGTTTTCTTTACTGTTTTCTCCTCTCAGGAGACACAAACACAGACCCACAGCTATGGGAGCAATCGATCAGCATCTGAAATCTTTAAAACTATGAGATAAAATAAAGACAGGTTTGATCTTTGTAAGTTGATGCTCTCACTAAATATATGTCTAATGCACACTTTATGCAACATCTTCTACAAAGATTTCATTTGTTTTCCACATATCAGGATATACTGCAGATTTATCAGTAGATGAGAACAACGACAAGGTGAAGCACACAATAAATACGTTAGGAATGCCTTTTTTTGTTTGTTTTGTTTTTTGGATTGTTTATAATACAGTGTTTCTCTGTAATTTTGAACTAGTTCTTGTAGACCAGGGTGGCCTCAAATGCACAGAGATTGGCCTGCCTCTGCCTTCTGAGTGCTGGAATTAAAGGCATGCACCACCACCGCCCGACTAGGAATGGGGTTTTTTTTAAAAAATGACTTGAATAATTTTACAATACTAGTTAATACTGGGCTTCTGTTTAAAACCAAGACTAGAAACCTTAAAAAGGAACCTTAGGACAAAGAGTTTATTCTGTGCTAGTTCTCTTCTGCAGGAGATCTCTAGCTGTTGGTACTGTTATCTTTCAGTTTGTGTATCTGTCACCTCTGCTATCCAAAAATACCCAAACTCATTTTACAAAAATCTGCATAGCTCCCTGAATCAGAAATGAATTACTGCTTAAGAGATCAAGATCACAGAGTGAAAGATTCTCAAATTAAACAGCAGTTAAATGTTAGCAAAAAAAAATATACTTGTCACTATAGGACTATTTAAGAAAACGTGTTAAGGTCAAGAAAATAGGATTTCAGTTGCAAATAGATAAGGGTATTTTCAGTGTGCTTAAAGAAATATTTCTGGAATAGGAATTTTTAAACCAGGTTTATGTGAAGTGCTGAAAAAGAAAGGGGATGGTCAATGGCTTGGGAGTTTTTTCCTTGTCATTTTGTTTGCTTGTTTATTGTTTGTCTGTTAATCTGTGAGATAGTACTCCTGAACCCTCAGCTGTGAAATAAAGACAGTTTTAAACTCTGGAACTTAGGTTCAATAAGAAGAGACCTGCCAAACATTCGCTCTCCTGTTTCTATTTCAGATCTCCAGTTAATACCTATTTAGATAAATAAGTATAAAACAGAACAGGAAATATACATCTAGGCATCTATACATTTAGATTCCTATATTAGTCTTCTTACATTTCATTGTTCAGTAGCTAATTATGATCCTGGATTCCAAGATCATTTAGGCACCTTTATAGATTTTTGAAAAGTGTGTGTGTGTGTGTGTGTGTGTGTGTGTGTGCCTGTATGCATGTATGTGCGCATGTACATATGTGTATAGGACAGGAAACTTTGTGGGTTTGGTACTCTTCTTCTATCTTCATGTAAGTTATATGGATCCAACTCAGGTCTCCAGTCCTGCTTGGCAAGTGCCTTTAACCTCTAACCCATTTGCAATAACCTACTGTTTTATATGGTTCACAGCATCCGGGCTTGGTTTGTGCTTGGGCTCATAACCTGAGAAATATTGACTATATTAACAGGAAATTTATTATTGCTATTACAAATTTCTCTTTTTAATTTTTAAAATGAGTTTATTACTATTATTTATTATCATTGCTATTATTTATGTGTGTGCGTGAATGTATGTGCACATATCTGTATTTTTCTCACAGAGGCTACAAGAGGGTACATAGAAGTCCTTGAAACTGAATGTGCAGGTGTTTTGAGCCAGCAGACTTGGGTCCTGGAAACCAAATCCCAGTTCTCTGAAAGAACACTAACGCTCTTCAATGGCTGGGCTATTTCTCCAGCTTTGGCTTTTCAGTGCTCATTGAATGACTGTGAGTTGGAGAACAAAGCATGTAAGATTTTTGAGAGTTAAAATTACCTTTTAATACTTTGATTTGAATCAATCATAATGATAATCGTTTTCTATACTTTGAAACAGCTGATGACTGATGCGGAAAGGCTCTCTGATTAAGTCAGATGTATTAAACAGGTGTAGAATATAAAGTGCACTCACAATACAGAAGGAGGCTGCAATGCTGTTGCTGTCTCAGCTGCTGATACTCTCCTTCTCAAAAGGGATCGGGGAGGTCCAGAAAGGTCACCAAACCACACATTCAGTGAGGCCTCCACAAACCAAGAGAGAATGAGTGTGCAACCGTTGCCTTCAGTTCTTATCTGGTCACATATCCCCAGAGAAGACCACGCCCATCGGGCCAATATGATTGGCTGTCAGACCAAATTCCCTCAACAGATGAATCTACATGTACACGGGGAATATTCCAAATATACAGTTACATTCTTTTTTTCCAATTGTGAAAGGTCTTAAATATCCTCAGAGGAAAGATAAGTAATTCTCTATTGATAAATTTTAAAAATGGATTGATACCTTTTATTGCACATGTATATTTTAAGGCAAAGTCCTTTGACATTCTTCTAAAATATCTGTATACCCTCTAACCTGTCGTTCTGATGAATTCCCAAGGACATTAAAAAGATTGTGCATGAGCTACAGTTGTTCATGTTTTATTACAAGGACATCTGGCAGCCCATTACTTATAAGAATCTTCATCCTCCAAGTAGACTCCTTTCTTTTATTTTGAGTGTTAAGTTTATATAGTCCTATGAGGTCATTTCTAAAATATATGACTTTACCATGAATGCAAGTTTCTCTACTTTCAATTCTCAAGTAGTCAGTAATGTTTCTGGTATTTATTGTGCTATGCTAAGCCTCATACTATTCATGAACACCACATGGTTTATCCTTTCTACTAAAACAGTCACTTTCAGAATTTTACAGCTTAAGTTGATTTTTTTTCATCTCTCAAACTTTGAGTTATCATTTTTGTGCAATATTCCAAAAAGGACTAATTGTTTGAGTCTGGAAACAAAGGATCAAACACTTCATGAATTACCAGAAACTAATAGTACTCAAAAGAACACTAGCTGTGACAATTTCAGTGAACTGCCAGAAACATTGATTCCTCTGTCAGTCTTTCACACATTTCTTCATTTGTAAACATGTACTGAGCTTAAATTTAAAATATTATCATTTAAACTACAAATACTTTCAGGCTCACAGGTTCCTGAATTATTACACACCTCTTTCCTTCTCTGGTTTTTTTTTGCACACAAACACAAAATTATAGGCATACGTGCATAAGTGCATAAACAATTACAAATTAAATGTGTGGTTGCATATTCAGTGCTTGGTATAAATAATAATTTTTGTCAAATGGAATTAATATGTAAAGCAGATTTTTTTCAAAATTTCAAAAGTGAGATACATGGTCACTATTCACTGTCAAAAAACCCCAATTGCCTTTAGTAAAATTCAAAATTTTAGTATAATTTCTATATTCGACATCTGAAGTATGCTAAGCATTTCGGTATTTTATCCTCTACATACCAGCAGTGATCAAAGTCAAAGTTACCCTCATTTTAAAGTGATTTTCTCTTCAGAAATAAACCTCAAATAGGTTAACACTGTTAGTTTGGGCCTCATAAAATGCAGGGGCTAAGTTCACTCTAGACCAGAAATGATCAACACACATAGGTTAGGGATAAACATGATATAAAGTAATTCATTATAAAATTGATGTACAGATATAGGTTTTTGTGTTTATATATCTAACAATTTAGAGAAGAAAATTTAATCAAGCTCAAATTTGATTAAAGAGACATCTAACTTTATGTTTTTCAGCTTATATGTTTAAGTTGTCAATCTTCAAAAACATGAGTCTATAACCACTTGTCACAGGAATGATCTCAAGGGTGCATATGAGTCTATGTGCTTAGCAAGTTGTACCATGTTTGAATGGAAGAGTGATAAACATTAAAGTTTGCTACCTGTGGTTGAACAGAAATCCTGTTTGTCAGCTTGACATCCTTCAGGTCTCTGAACTCCACAGACTCCACATTTGCCAGCCATTGCAAATCACCTGATCTCCTTGGCATTCAAAACTTGTTACGTAGCCTCTCCAAACACTGTGTTTTTTTAAAGCTTCATCTTCACCTTTCTATAGATGCCTATTCAGTCATCTCTTACCTTAACTTTCTCAATCTTGATGACCTCTGATAGACCATCCAACATGGATGTTTCCTCTACATCACAGCATCAAGAGCTGGTTCATACAGGAACTCAGGGGGAAGTGTTCTTCCACCTCTTTTCTTCCAGCATTCAGTTTAGTTTTCTCCACCTCGTTCTGCTCTACAGGCCCAAAACAGCTTCTTTATTAACCAACGGTATTCACAGAATACAGAAGAGAATCCCACATCACACACATAATTAAAAACTTAGTTTTCTTAATTAGATAATAAGATATATAAAAGGAAACAAAGAGTTTAAAACCAAAGAGACAAAAATGGGACAATATTTTCTTAAAGTAAAATATTTAGTGGTTATATAGTCACATTTCCAGAATAGGCTTAATATTTTTCGTTTGAATTAAAATGCACATCTCAAGATTTAAATGCCATAGACCTATAACTAGCTTATGCCCTCAACTCACTTAAAAAGTATGTTTAAAACTTTTATTTAATGATTATTTGTATGCACTCATTAATATTTAAACTGTGAATGCTTTAAAGATTACACAATAGAACATTGGGAGAGATTTGACTATTAATATAGATTCTAAAATAATTGAATTAAGAAATTTTACAGTGTGGAACCACTTAGATAGCACAATAGTCTTTTGATTTAATACAATTATTTTACCAATAAAATGGGGAAAACACACTGTCTAACAGTATCACATAATTGCTATTGGGACTGTTCTAGTATTGCCAGTGTAATTAAAAATGCTATCTTAACAATAAACACTGTGCTATTTATTAAAACAATGACAACTTTTCAAATCACAGTTATCAATCTGTTTGTAGTATAAGTCTCTCTGCCACTTCTTAATTTAAAAATATTCTTATGCAAATATCCAAACACAATGGAAATGATCTTCAAAGTAACCACAGAAAAGGATTTACTAAGGCATGGAGAGAAATTCATCAAAATTTGGAATTAGAGAATTAACAGTTTTGTAAACGCTCAGCTTAGGATAAGAAGAAAAATGACAGATCATTCTCAGAGATGTGGCTCTGAAATTACAGTATAGTATGTACTATTCTGCGTTATTAGGGACACAAAATAAACACAGTGTGTTAAAAGACATGAACGATCAGAGCAAAGACTCAAACTCAAACTAGCTGTCCCATTACACTGTATTAATGTTTAACGATATAAAAATATTCTGTAGAGAGTGTAATGATATAAATGAATATGGCTGTTTGATGTTTTAAATGATCAGATAGTAACTCCAAATTACTGTGTGTATTTTAAATGGTTGGCTGCATGCAAATCAATATCAAATGTATGGCATCAATTTTTTAAGATAAAGAAAAATAAACATGCACTTGATTTGAAATTGTAGTACAATATAAGGATATTCAATTATAAGATAAATATATCTAGGAATAAGATTTCAGCATATTTCAAAATGTTTGGTAGACCACAGAATAAAATAATTAACTGTAGCTTTCAGTGAACAGTATATTTTGCCAAAGGTCATTTTGGCCAAAATCAAAACAATACCCCCAATTAAATCATAATACAAAACCAGAACTGGAAAAACAAGAGGCATAATATTATGTATCTTTTGGTTGATATGTATCTTGTCTTGAGTACTGACTTGTAAATAAAGGTCACCTACTAGCCCACTTCTGCTTTTTTGATTCATCAAAGTGGTATGTTACATCTACACTCTGATCCTATCTATCCTCAACCAACACAGAAATTAAACATTTACAAATACAGGTCAGAAAATGTGTAACTTATATACATTATAGCTAGTCAAAGACATTTTCTCGACTTAGTACTTGTGACAGTAAATTTAACTCTATTACCAAAAACATTTTTTAAATAACATTTCTTCTTAGCTATTTAAAAAGTGGAGCAACATTTCCCCTATAAAGTATGTATCTACATATTTATAGTTTTAATAGAATGTACACATTAAGAATTTAGTACTTATAAAACAAAATAAGCAAAATGTCCAACTAAGATTTGGGACCAGCAACTGATATCCAGATGAGAAGCAATCTCTGGGGCAGTGGTTTTCAACCTTCCTAAATCTGAAACTCTTTAATAGAGTTCCTCATATTTTGGTGACCCCCAACCATGAAATTATTTTCTTTACTACTTCATTACTGTAATTTTGCTAATTTTATTAAGCAAAATATAAATATCTGATATGCAAGATGATCTTAGACGACTCCTACATTGATCCAGGTTGAGAACCACTGCTCTAGGGACATATTGGAGGAACTGAGTTGGTTCAAAGGTCATGCAGCTCTGCATAGCTGCCTGTTAGTTGTGTGGGAGAAGTAGCTGCATGTTGGTGCCAACAGTGACCCACATTGTGTGCTTAATGTAGGATCTACAGTCAGTGTTGGAGGAAGGCTGCTGGGCAGCTCAAACCTGAAATTATAACACAGAAACTGTATTATTTAATTAAAACACTGCTTGGCCCATTAGTTCTAGCTTCTTATCGGCTAACACTTATATCTTAATTTAACCCCATTCTAGTAATTTGTGTATTGCCATGTGGTTGTGGCTTACAGGGTAAAGTTCCAGCCTCTGTCTCTAGAGTGGCTGCATGGCTTCTCTGGACTCCAACATTCTTTCTCCAAGTATTCAGTTTAGTTTTTGCTGCCTAGCTAAGTTCTGCCCTTCTATAGGTCCAAAGAAATTTCTTCTAAAGTTTTAAGATCCTTTGGTTTTCTTTGACATATTTTATGACTTTGATAGAGTTATTTAGTTTTTTTTGATGGCTTCACTTTTAATACCCATGAAAGAGATACACTCTATTTTCTTTATATTATAATTGTAAATATTTAAAAGTATGAACACACAAAAGAACTATTTGGTTCCAAGTAATGTCAAAAGCAATGACATATATAAATCTATTATCTTGAAGAAGTACTGAAATTAACCCCACACTTTTAAAGTCTTAAATACTTCATTTTTTTCTGTATATTACACTTTCATATTTTGCTATTAGTTTTATAATCTCTACTTCATTTGTATCACCCCAAGTGTCTCATATCTCCATGGGACTTCTTAACAATCTTGCATGCTAAACAAATTTTCTGGAAGTAAACTTATATCCATTTGGAAAATGTTCCCATGGAACTTATGTTCCATCATATGGACAAGTACTAAATGAGAGAAAACAAAGGACACTGAAAATTACCCCTTTTCAGGTTTCATTAACACATTACCCAAGAACAAGAAGGGTATCTTTTTATTCCCTTTCTTTTATTAGCTAAATTTTCATCTTTATCAAAACATAAGCTTTTCCAAAAAGATTTATTAATTCTTGCTTGGATAAATGTATGAGGTGTATGGTGTACAGGTGCCTGTGGAGGCCAGAAGAGGGGATTGCCTTTCCTGGAGCTCAAGCCACAGTTGGTAGTGAGGAGAAGTGCTTACGTGCTGGGAGCCAGGCTACGATATTTCTGAAGAGCCTCAGCCATTCAAACCATGAGTTTTTGGTTGAAATGAGTCACCACTTCTTTCCTACCCTGTGCCAGTTCATTCTTGACGGCAGCTAGGAGGATGCATAAATCATGTGAGGACGAAGAGAGAGAATCCTGTAGTCTGTCTCCTGAGTGGACTCAACAGTATCACATCCGTAAGATGAGTCCGTTGATTGAGATGGCATTGTGACTGGGCTGCTCACGTAGAGATGGGGGTTTACGTTGAAAGCTGGGGTAACTCCAACACGCAAATTATCAAAGGAGGAATGGAGGCATAGGACTGAGTTCAGTGCTGAGTGGGGCACAGAGTAGTAAACTAATTGCACTGGTGCTGTATCTGTGCTTGATGCAAAGACAGAGCTGGAGAAATAGGAAGTAGTGCCCTTGATGGAATGAGACAGCTGTAGGAGGAAAAGACAATCCTGCAGCAGGGAATGCTGCCCACCTTTCTGCTTTCAAAGGACAGACGAGAAAAAGAAAGTGTGTCTTTTGATCTCTGGTGACTTTTCCAGAAATTTTACCCTACCAGGCTTCAGAAGATACCTCTATGTTCTAGCTCTGTATCTGATGATATACTCTACCTTTCTCTTCAAGACATGCTTACAATGAGAGATAGTAACAAAGCAGATAGTAACACCAATCCTTGGGAAATAAGTTGACAATGACTTTCTGGGTGGGAGGGGGAGCTAGAAACAGCTGAGGGCCATTCATCAATCATTTACTGATGACATTACTGGTGCAATGGAAAATCCTACTGAATTAAACAACATCTAACTGTGGCTACAGTTTTCCAGTATTAGATTGATACTCATAAATCTCAATGCCAACAAGAAGCTGAAATCATTGATTAGGATGGAAATACATAAGTAAAGTGTAAAGAGACTATTCATCGATGATGGATACTACAGAGCAAAAGGGAAACACACAGATGATAAAGAGGGGTTCCACACCACAGAAACTAGAATATAGTTGTAAGTATCATGCCTTGAGTTTTCAGTAAACAGTAACTACCATAAGGCTCTTATTTTAGAAAATAAAAATTTACTACTATCTAAAGAAGGCATTGAAAGTTAATGAGCTTGCAAAGGTCCATGCACCTTTGGTGATAAGCCTGGGATTTGTGGATTAGAAGATTGGTTACTGAATCTGGATTTTAAACCATTGTTATAGGATGAATTTCATCCTTCCAACATTCTTATGCTGAAGGACTGAAAAGATGGATCAGTGGGGAAAGTGATTGGTGTACAAGCATGAGGATCTGATTTTTAAGTCACAGCACCAATGTGCAAAATTTCATGTGTGAAAGTTTTGTCTTTTATCTGTAAGCCCAACAATTGGTGGATGGGCAGAGATAGACAGATCCCTGGAGCTCATAAGCAAGCCAGCCTCATTGAACTCCTGAGCTCCATCTTCAAGATGAGACTCTCTTCCAAATAATAAAGGGGAAAGTTAATGCAGAAGACACTCAACATCAGTCTATTGTCTCCAAAGGCATGTGCACTGTGTGCACACCTGCATACAAAGAGATACACATATACACATAATCACACAAACTCTCTATCTATCTATCTATCTATCTATCTATCTATCTATCTATCTATCTATCTCTGCCCCATATTTTGAAATCCTAATAACTAGAACTTTATAATGTGACTGATAAACTTGGATAAATGTGGAGCAGGATGAGGGGGATTCAATGGGAAAATAAAACAGGGAGGGAGAAATAAAATGGGCTAAGGGAATACAATGAGAGCCTATTAATAATGAGTCATTTGAGCATTCTTATGGAAACAATACAGTAAAAGTTTTTTAAAATATATACTTATATAAAATAAATCTAAGTTGGAAACACCAAATTACCAGAGAGAGAAAGCCCCAAGTATACCAAATAACATTTTCATTAAAGTGAATGAATTAGAGCTAACTTAGTTGTTGGCCAAAGGGCTTCCTTGGAGATCTCCAAACAACCCAGGTTGTTGCCAAGGATACTACTTGTTCTCTACAAACTGATGTTAAATCATTGATGCTGAATATAACACCTATGTAACTCACTGAACGTGGGGAAGTTGAGCTTCTGCCTACCTAGAGCCTTAACACCTACAGACTTGAATTTATGGTACTAGAAAGCACTCAGTACACTCTATAGGAGAGAGGCAAAGACCAACCTAGCTACAAAAGCTGCAATTTACACTGTTGACTTGTCTGCAAGACACACTAGTCCAACATTGACACAGTAACCACACACTAACTGGTAGTTACTTTGGGAGTAACTAATCACTATCTAATTGGAATTAAGGCCCACTCCATGAGATGGAACCCATGGCTGTCACTTCTTACATGACCAAAAACCTGAGACTAGTTAAGCCATGGACCTAGGTATACCAGGATTTTTCTTTTTGGAGGAGCCACCAACCAGCTCTGAAATCATGACATGGAGACTTACTAGTTAGGAATGCTTGGCCTATCTTAGTCTCACTTCTGGCTACCTCTTTTATCTTAAATTAACCTGTTTCTGTTTATCTAACTCTTTACCTTGGGGCTTCCTCCTTCTTTCTGTATAATTTTTTTTTCACTGCTTCTCATGTCTAGCTGACTGTTGGCTGCTTGGCTTATTGCCCCACATGTGTACCCATCTTTCTACGCCATTCTTTCCTCTCTTATTCTTCCTTGTTATATAAGAAAGCCTAGATTTCTTCTCCTTTTTATTCTCTCTGCCCACCATCCCTGCCTATCCTTTTTCTGCCTAACTATTGGCTGTTTAGCTTATTAGACCAATCAAACGCCCTAAGCCATCAATGTGAAACAAATACAATACATTATTACATAATTAGACACACATCCTTACATTGTTAAACAAATGCAGCATCAAAAAAAATGTAACACACTTTACACACTTAAAGTAATATTCCAAAGCATAAACAGAAGTAACACATCTTTGCCTAGATAAAATAATATTCCGTGACACCTAGGGGAAAACCAAGTACTACTAGTTTGCTAAATGAATGGAGCAATGAACTTACTCATAATGGCATTCTGCTATACTCATAAATCAGTATCTTGATCAGCCATTTTTCGAGAATCTTCTTCCTGCAGCAGATAGAACACACAACTGGATAATGAGCAATGAAAAAATCTCGGAACACCCAGTCCTAAAGGGATGTACCCACCACATCTCTCTCCTCAGGACTCAGGGAGCTCTGAGGAAGACAGTCAGAAAGATTATAAGGGCCAGTGGAGATGGAAGACAGCCAGGAAACAAAGTCTTCTCAACACAACAGGGATGACACAGAAACTGTGGCAGCATACACAGGCCTGCCCAGGTCTAGCATGGGGTAATAGCACTGAGGTGGATAAGTAGATACAGGCCTCCATCCCTAAATCAGAATCTATCTCCAATTGACGACTATTCATAAATCAAAAATTAGTTTCTCCAATGGAGTCTCACTGAATGTAAAAACAACATTTAAGAGCCGGCTCCATGGCAAGCAATAGATAACCAACACAAAAACAAACTCAATAATATTTTTGGAAGATTTTTGTCTCATAGTGTTTTCTCCTGGTTTGTATTTTTTTTTCTTGTAGAACTTTTGCTTATATATTATAGTTTCTGATTTTGTTTTTCTGGATTTTCTGTGTCTCTGTGTATTTCAAAGTCTGTGTTCCTTGTGTTTTGTTTTTGGTTCTTCTTTCTTTTTTTTCTGTTTGCTTCCTAGTTTGTTTGTTTTGTCATTTATGGCTTGATTTAGGTGTCTGTTTTATGATGAGAGAATGTATGTGTGGATTTGGATGGTGGGGAAATGGGAATGCTTTGGGAGGAATTTGAGGAAGGAACCTACAATCAGAATATATTGTATGAAAATATCTATTTTCAATAGAATGTAGCTTTTAAATAGGTAAAATGAAGTGCTTTCGGTAGGACTTAATATAATAAGGCTCTTGTGTTGATAAGAGGAATCTCAGACACACATGTACTAAGAAGGATAGTACAAAGACAGGGAGAATTAACCCTTCTCCAAGCACAGGACAAAGGATGTAATAAGAAATATCTACGAACAGGCCCTTTCTTGTAGACTTCTATCTTCCCAAAGTGAAACAAAACAAATTTCCATCCTTCAGCTCTGCAGTCACTGGCTTTCCATGGAGTTCCAATCAAGGCAGCCGGTGAGTCTGAGTTATTGCCTGGTAACTCATTTGTACCCCACAGAGACCTAATAAAATATAGAAAACACTCTTCCAGCGTCTCTCACCTAGTGAACTAAAATCATAAGAACAAAGTCAAAGTGCACAAATTAATGGAAAAGTAAATGAGTATGAGTCTTTATAAAATAAGTTTCAAAAGTCTAGCAAGCCCTGGAGTCAGAAGAAATAATGTTCCCTGTAGTGTTCTACTGACAGTGTACCTGAGAGTCACACTGTTTTGGCTTGAGGCAGGAAGCAAGGCAAAATTCCTGCTGATAGGATTACTTCTATACCTTTTCATAGAAAATACTAGGGAGAAAAGATATGATTTTGTGTCAAATCTATTTAGTACATATCTGACTTTGGCTCATGTAACTCAGGATCTCAAACTTTAATGTTAAGTAACTAAATTATTTTTTAGGCTTAATATGAGAAATCAATGAAATATTAGAAAGTGTTGACTGTGTGTTTGCTATTTTTGCTATAATTAATGTTGCTTTTTTCAAGAACCTGACATGTAACAGATACTAAAGAGCTAGTGTCTATAATTATTAGTAGTATAATGATTATTAGACAAGGTGCTGAGTGAAGAAAGACAATATGCCTGGGGTTTGCTGTCAACTTTTTGATTTAAACCTTACCATATCGGGGAAAGGGAATCTTAATTGAGAAAGAATCTTCATATTATTGGCCTGCAGGCAAGTCTATAGGGCATTTTTCTATTTAATTAATTAATTAATTAGTTCTTCTCTCATATATTACATCTGGATTTCAGATTCCACTCTCTTCCCTCCTCTCAATTCCTCTACTTCACCTTCCCTATCCCCCAGATCCATTCCTCATCCATTTCCATTCAGAAAAGAGCAGGTCTCCCAGGGACCTCAACGAAACATGGCATAATAAGTCACAATGAGACTAGGCAATAAGCCAAGGTGGTGATGGTGCACACCTTTAGTCCCAGCACTTGGGAGACAGAGGTAGGTGGATCTCTGTGAGTTTGAGGCCAGCCTGGTCTTCCAGAGTGAGTTCCAGGACAGGTTCCAAAGCTACAGAGAAATACTGTCTCAAGAAAAAAAAAAAAAAGACTAGGCAATACTCTAATATCAGGGCTGAGAGAGGCAATCCAGTAGGAGGAAAAGGGTTCCAGAAGCAGGCTAAAGAGTCGGAAACAGTTCCTGCTTTCATTGATAGGAGTACAAGAACACAAAGCTACACAACCATAACACATAAGCAGAGGACCTAGGTCAGATCCATATAGGCCCCTGATTGTTGCATCAGTCTCTGTGAAACCCCTGAGCCCTGGTTAGTTCATTCTGTGGGTTGTGTTATTTTGGTGCCTTGACCCCTCTGGCTCCTACTTCTGGATGATTTATTGATGTGGGAATACCAACCTTACTGTGGTCAGTGCTACTTCTGAACAGGCAGACTTGGATGGTATAAGACAACAGGCTGAGCAAGCCATGGAGAGCAAGCCAGTAAGCAGCACTGTTTTAGCTTCTGATTCTGGGTTCCTGCCAAGAGCTGCTGTCCTGACTTCACTCAGTGAAAAACTATAAAATGGAATAAACTTTTCCCTTTCCAAGTTGTTTTTGGCCATGTTTTTCATCATTGCCCTGGAATCTAACCAAGAAACATGAATGTGGAACATGTGTCTAACAAGTACTTTAGAAAATTGTTCTCAATTCATTAGTTTTATAGACGTTCCTTTTGAAACATGGGGGAACTAAAACAATTTTCTCAAATATTACTTTTACTATTAGAATCAAGAATGTATCTCATAAATGTCCTATCAAATGTCCTTTTACCAAACTAAGTTGTTATCTTTATGTACAGCATTACTTTTTTACCCTTAGAAAATATATCACCTACAACAATGTTTAACTCATAAATGATATGCAGCATATGATTGCTGAATCAAAATCACTAGTTAAAATTGATGCTTTTAGAATATATGAATGTGTTTATTGCAGTTTGTCAAAGATGCAGCTAACTCATTGGGCGATAGAGGAAAATACGCTTTAATCACAACCAAATGTAGGATCTCAGTCATTGTGGGCTTTGGAAGTTCAGTACATGAACTGATGACAATAGCACAGGGGAAGTTTTTTTTTTTCTTTTAAAGACTTCTAGAAGAGCTGGAAATCATCAGGAAAACCATTAGACTAAACTTCTCCCAAATCATGTTTTGGTGAAATTTACCAGTCCTGTGGCTCATACAGTTAAGAAAATACCCATAATACCCATTTGTCTTCTTTATGCAACCAAGGTGAGATGTCCAGGATGTCAAGGTAAGAGGTAATATCAAGATCATCATGAAAATTTAGCTCAAGGCATCTTAACAGAAACACCTGTGGATTTCTGATGTTCCTGCATTTCTCACCGTGTTGGGATGGCAAAGGTCATCCTCTGAGCAGCAGGAAGACAGAAGGGATCCTAGTAACACCCAGGGAGATGGGATCTACTTGAGCGAGGGCACAGAAAACCATGAAAGCAAAGGACTGAAGCACTCGGAGCAGAGTCCTGAGGAAAACACACTCAAACACCCAGAAAGCTGCACCCTGGGGGAGCAAGACACACTTATCTAATTGACATACTAAATGCGTGGTACTAGGTGTGACTGTGGATATTTGTCAGACAGTCTCAGCAGCTGTTAATTGCCCAGGAGTTTTATTGGGTCTGGTAAGGTGGCCCTTGGCTTAGACCATATCAAAATTGCATAAGATCAGAAGGAAAACAGTGTACCGGGCAGAAGGAGATATCCTCAAATATAAGACAAGGGCATATTAGTATACAAAACCATTTACCATTTATGTCCCCAGAACCTATCCAAGGAACAGTCTTATTAACTGTTTCATACTTTATTTCAAGGTCACAAGTAGAAATGTTCTAGAAAAAAAGTTGTCTAACAAAAAGCTTTGGGAGAGAAAGGTAAATGTTTCCCCACAACGAACTTTTTTCAGTAGGCTATTTTTCAAGCATCACAAAGGACTGAGTTTTCTAAATGGTACCCACAGCTGAGATTCAGACTCAGCCTGTGTTCAGTGTGTGCTGGATCACCAATAGCATCACCAAAGAATCAGGAAAGCAGAAACAGCTCACATGAACAAGAAGCTTATGTTCCTACTTTGTTGTGAGTAGTGAAGCTCTTGCCTGTGTGATGTGAGCATTAGATCTTCTGCCACCATCTATGGACTAGGTAGCCTCCATTTTTAACTTGTGAGTAAGGGATAATCTCAACACATTACAAATCTCGAAACCAGGCATATTGAAAAGTTCTCTGGGGCGGGCAGTGCAGAGAAAATGGAGTGAATAGAGATGGGTTCGTGGAACTCATGTGATTGGAGGCTGGCCACCTTAGGTGACCACAATAAGCCATCTGCTATTTAATTAAGGCAATGCAATTAATCACAAATGCCATTCAGTGGTCAAAATAAGACAGTGTAGTATTGGAACCAGCTCATAAATTAAACATGTAGGTTAAGCTGGGACAGACAGAGACAGAGTTGAGTCTCCAGGCACTTCTTTAATCTTTTAATCTGTTGGGATTTATTTGAAATCCAAGGATAGATAGATAAAGGTTTATTCTTCTTACTTTTCTAAGCATAAACTAAAAACAAAGTTATTATGTATTTGGATTTTGCCTTTCTAGTTTTACAACTAAACCATGACACTTCTTTGCTTTTAAAAACAGCTTAACTTGAAAAACAACTAGGATTTAAGATTGATGATTTTTGATATCAGTAGATAACAATTCAAATAATGCTGTCTGATAGTAACCAGTAGTACACATGGCCACTTAATGATATAATTTAATTTACTTAAAATTAAATGAAATTTGTCTTTAGTCACACAAACCACTTCCAGTTCATAACAGGTATTTTGTTCAACATTTCAGAAACTGTCAGATAACTCGTGTGTGCCTGTGTGTCCATCTGTCTGTCTGCCTGTCCATCTGTGCAGGAATAATAGCCCATGGAAGAGCATATGTAGACCATATGCTGACATTAGTATATCTTTTTGTAATTATTTCTCCACCTTATTTATTGAGAAAGTATCTCTCATTGAGCCCAAAGTTCAACATTTTGACTACATTGACTGGCCAATGTCAAAGGATTACCCAGGATCCTCTTGTCTTTGTTCCCCATTATTGGGGGTCACAGGTATGTGCCTCTGGACCCAGCTTTGTTACATGGATTCTAGGAATGCAAATTCAGCTCTCCATGTAACTACTAGTCATGTAGATATGATTTTTTATATGGAGAGCATTGCAGAGATTAAAAGAAATGCTCTTTTTTAAAATTAGTTTGAGGCTCATTAGAAAGTAGTTTCTTTTTCTGCTAATATTTTAAAATTCATCACTCTGTTGTATGTAATAGAAGCTAATTTTCCCTTTTATTTTCAAGGTAATATTGCATTTAATAGACATACCATAATTTGCGTAACAGCTCTACTATTCACTGGAGGTGGAGCACTTCTATTTCCAGATGTAAAACTACAGCTTCTCATCACGTATTATAAAATAAATTTTCATTTTATTGATAATAGATTTTTTTCTCCCATAATATAGTCCAATTATAATTTTTAACCTTTTGTGAGTTTTATATACTCTACTCATATCATGTCTAACCCCCTACCCTTGTATTATCTTTTTGGGAACCTAGTCTATTTGGATGCACACCTTCCTAGGACGGGGTGGAGGGGGGAGGGCCTTGGACTTCCCACAGGGCTGGGCACCATGCCCTCTTTTAAGGAAGCAGTGGGAGGGGGGGCAGAAGGGGACTGGGAGAAGGGGAGGAAATGTTAATTTTGTTTTTTGAATGGAAAAAAATAAAAGAATATGGAAAAATAACCCCCTACCCTCTAGCTCCTCCTGTGGCAACTCTCTCTCAAACTCATAATGTCTTCTTTAATTATTACTGATGCATACGTACACAGGCACACACCCATATGTGTACATGATTTGGAATCTACTTAGAATCTATTTAGAGCTTACTGAGTCCATTCAGTTTTGGATAACCTCTCAGGGGCTACATCCCTAGGCAAGATTTATCCCTCTTCCCTCAATGGTCATTAATTGTTTGCAACTCATTTCTAGGTCTGGGTCCTTGTAATATCTTGCCATCCACATTGACAATGCTAAATAGTGTCATTGTTCTGGTCTTGCCTTGGCAGCTATATTTTTCTTAAGACTTGAGGAGTCCAGCTTGTAATCCAAGGCATGATTTTTAATTTTTTTTATTTTTTAATAATAATATTTTTAATAAGCTTGTTTGGCATATGAAAGCATTCATTGAGTCAATGGAAGAGATAAAACTCAGTCATGGTTATATTCTTCTTATAAAAATTTTCTTTCTCTGGTGATTTTTAATTAAAACCCCACAATTAATATTTCTATGTTATTGAGAAGGCAACAATATTTGGACCAGGTAGTTAAATTGCATGCTCTCCAAAGGTCCTTCCAAACTGTAGTTTCTATGATTTCTACCTGGTTCTTCTCATTTCAACATCAAAATTTGACCACAGTCTATCATTTTCTATCATGATTGCTGTTTTGTCAGTGTTATGTTTAGTACACACAAGAACTCATATGCACACATATTACAACAAAGAGGACACATGTAAAACTAGATTATCATCTCTTTAATTAGTTATGTATAAACTGCCTAACTGAGGCTAACATATTTTTGCAGCAATACATTCATATTTGAACTTAGTTCCTGAGTTAAAGCAAGCCGAGATGGAATCATTTGGGCAGAGATGGATGTTCAAAAAGAGTTTGGATATCAATACCTTTATTCTGTTAGAAGTAATTTTCTGTAGTGTAGAAAGAATGTGAAAGTAGTCATACCCCCCACACGTGCAGCTGAACAATTAATTATGAAAGCCCCTTTGAGGTCTTCAAATTGCAAAGATTTGTGAGGGTCAAGTACAAATGAGCATTCTAAAGAAAGGTGAACCAAAGGCACCTGGGACTGTCTAAGTTGAAGCAGCATAAATAGATGCAAAATCCCAGAAGAAATAAAGGCACTGAAAAAAGCTTAATTGGGTTTTGCAGTGGAATCGGAGACAGAATATCTCTCAAAATCTCCCGTAGCCTTCTGCTTTCTTATCCACCAGTTAGCATGAGACTTTTCATAGAGAACTTAACTAATCTGCAACTATGCGTGTTTTAATTTGAAAAGAACACTAACTTAGAACAAAGAAAAATCACTGCTTTATGCATAAGAATCAAAATATCCTTTCCTTTTGGGGTAGTGGGTTTTTATAAAACTTTGTTTTGGAAATTACAACACAATTGCATCATTGTCCCTTGTCTTTCTCCCCTTTTATCTCTTTTTCATATGATACTCCATGATCTTCTTCAAATCCATGGCCTTTTGGTTTGATTGTTCTACAGTTATATTACAGAACACTGCAGACACTCAAAATGCAGACGGCAGGTGATCGTGTGGGCTCTTTTGATGCTTGTTTTAATGTGGGAAGGGGCCCTGTTGGGAGGAGAAGAGATTGTTAGTGATAAGAGGCAGGTTACAGTGGAGCAGTTCTAATAATCAGAATGTATATTATACATGCATGAAAATGGCAAAGAATAGGCACAATAAATACAAAGAGAGAAAAATATTTAAATTCAAAAGAAATCTGTTTTCTTATACATTAAGAAATCTGAGAGTATACTACTCCTCCAAGTTTAATACAGAATGCATTAGGGATGAAGTTTGCATTATTGTTTTATTGTTGTTTAGAAAAATATTAAGGGGAAAATGTCAGCCTCGCTTTTCTTCCATAGGACTCAACAGGCAATCTTGTCCAAACTGTCTTAGGACTTACATATTAAATTTGTTCCTTCTCACAGACGGCTCTGCATAGAATACTTTTCAATTATATTCATGACACTACCTATACATATTTATTTCTTCATGAAACTAGTAAACTTCAGCATGTCCCAAGTTGTTATTTTCATTGCTTGCTTCTTTCTGCAAATATTCCGCAAAATTTCTTGACTGCCATTTTAAATATATGTTTTACTAATGAGAACATAATCCTATGTTTTGTTCTTGTGAAAATAATCTTCAGTTAATGACAAAAAAAACCATGTTGCCCTTCAGTTTTATGTTGCTCTAACAAATACTAGAAATGAATTACCTTCATAAGAGAAAGACACAGATAGTTTTAATTTTCAGTTCATGCTCAATGGTCTCTGTTCTTTTGTATCTGTAGAGCAGCAGTGTGCCATGGCCAGTGCAGGAGACCCAGGATGCTGCTCTCTTCAATGCATTCAGAAAGCAAAAAGAGGAAAGAACTCGTATCTCATTATCCACAATGGGGCACATCCTTAATAACCAAAGTCTAACCCAGTAGACCTCATCTCTCAAAGGTTCCACCATATCCATAACATATGAGTGAATGGAAAGAAGGACTTACCATGCCTTTAGTGGATATCTACCAGAACCATAACATGTTTAAGCATGCGAAAAACTCTGTAAACATACATATGAGGTCAATCAATGGTTCTGATAACTTGGAATTCAGAGTTTCATGTTTTTAGTTCATGTTCATAGTTTTTCAACTATTTACTTGGAAAAGCAAATGATCCCACATTTTATTTTGTGACTTTCTGGGCATCAGCACACATGTGGCATGGATTTTATACTATGGAGGACACATGCTAATTAAAACTAACTTTCATGTTATCTTTCACTAAATACACATATAAGTGCAATATATAATGTACCCTGCAATAGAATCATGACGGTTTCCATTTAATATACGATAGCACAGTCCATCAAATAATCTTCAAGAATAGTTTGGTCATTTAGCACCTGCATCACATGTATTTCAATCTATTTTTATGTTTTGTTGTTATTGTTTGATGTTAAAGCGAATCAAAAGTGTACATTTACCTTCCTGGAAGTAGTTAGTCAAATTAAAATAAATTATTCATTCAAAATTTTCATATTAATGTAGATTCTGCTTTGCATTTTCAGTGTCTCTGCTCTTAATCTCACCCAGCACACAAACACACAGAACAGTCACAGGCTTGTGTCTGTGCTCGCATGATATGCACACATGCAAGGAAAGCATAAAGAGGATGCATCCTAATTCGGCACACACAAAATCACAAGCTTGAGATTGTGGGAAGAAACTCGTGGGTTAATGGGGACCCAGAAGTTCCGGTTTCCTAATTCTGAGCACACACAAATATGAGCTTGTGCATGTGTACACATGCATATCCGTGCATATAAAATGAAAGAAAAGGCAGGTGGAGAATGTTCAACATTTAAGCTCACGTAGCGATCCTTCAGAGTATCCACGTCAGGTAACTCAAACACATCTACCTTGAGCGCTAGGGAAATACCCTCTTCTGACCTCTGTGGACATTGATTCACATGTGGCCTATGCACAGACAGAAAGACAGGCAGACAGGCATGCATGCACACACATGAGAGAGAGAGAGAAAGAGAGACAGAGAGAGAGACAGAGAGAGAGAGAGAGAATCTAGAAGAGGCAGATCTCCACATATAAATTGAAAAAAATTCCTATCATGGAAATTAGATTTTAAAAGTAATGTTACTATGAATAATTGTGTAGATTTACTTTTATTTTATAATATCATTATAGCCCCAAGTATATTGACCAATATCATTAAACTTGAAACAATGAAAGGGGAAATGGTAACATAGCATAATTTTTCCAAACTGATGATCTACATCTATATACACAAAGCCCCTACAATGATTGGTCTGTATAAATATATCCTACTCATTCTGCCAGTGGCATAGTATTTTAAATGCTTAAAATACTTTACAAATACGACATTTAGAATTAATTTATTTCCAGTTAATATTTATATAAAACAACATTTAGGTTGTAATTTAAAATCAAATTGGCTATTTGTTTGATTTTTTCATACATTCATTTGCCAAAGTTTAGCTTTCTATGGTGTTATCATTCATTCTTTCCTTTATTTCTATCCTTGGATAAGGGACACGTGGCCTAACTTCCTTTTAGCCTGGATTTAGGGCCAGTAATTTGTTGATTCTGTGTGCTGCATACACAGCACAGAATGATTGCATTAGCAAGCTTCTATGGATTTGAGGTCTGGATAGAGGTTCCAAGTTCTCTGTGGTCTAAGGTTTCTCATTGTTCTAGAATAACCAAACCAAGTCACAAGAAGCTATGATTTCTCCTAACATAAATTAATCAATCAATAAATAGATAAGTAGAAACTCATTCAAGACAAGTCTGGGCTACTTAGTAAGATTCTGTCTCAAAAAAGAAAAAGAAACAGAAGGAAAAAGGGTATCAGTAATATAATAATTTAGTAATAGAACAATTCTTAGTCATTAATCCAGACAGGTGCTATTAGGGTTGTGATTCCCCAATGGCATATGTTAGTGAATATTTCCTATTATTTCAATGATTTTATGCAGTGTTTTTGGATCATATTCACCAAGCTCCTGACTTCTTGGAGTGATCCACCCTCCCCTTCCCTGCCACCATTTTTTTCTTGTTCCTTCTACATTTTTTTGCATTAGAAATTCAATTATTCTAGTATTATTTTCTAAGTAACCTGTCCATTTTTTATCAGTCTTTCCTCTGAAGAAATAGAATAAAACAATGGAAGACATGCTTCAGCTAAGTTTTGCTTTGAACTTTTACCATAAAGATTGATTTTGTTGAGGGGAACTTCGTCCTTTCAAGTGTATTTCAAAATGGTAGCTTTCCTCTCTTCTATAGAGGAAACACCAGGGATTTTACTCTCAATACTGACTTTGAGACCCTTCTCCTGCAAGAAAGGTTAGCAAAAAATGGGGAGGACCTGGGCTATTTAGTTAAAGCATATACACATTAAGCCTCCAGCAATTCTTCAATCATAGCTTGTGTTCCAATAGTCACTGCCAATAGTGGCAGGTTGTGCTCCCAAGGTCTTCCAAAGCTCTCATTCTCAGCAATTGCCTGTCTCTCATTTTTTAGGGTAGCAGTTTCTCTGTGACATCAATTCTCTGTTTCTCTTCAGACTATTTGTTTTCTTGCTCTACAATAGGCTAGAGCAATGGTTTCCGTGCTCATGACACATCCGATGGACAGCCAGAAATCCAACTTACTGTCTTTTCAAGACATAACAATTTCTTGATAACGTCAAGTTATCCGCTTGCTGGGTGGTTAGGCGTTTGTGGATTTAAAATATTCAACCAAATAGTTACTTTCAAAAGCCATTGGGGTAGATTAATTGAAATTCAAACAATGCAGTGCTTGAGGTTGGAATAGTATTGTCACACTGCCACGTGAGGCTCTTTAAAGAGCTGGGGACTCATGTCTCATCCCCACATGATTTCATTACAGAAATGGAGTGAGTGATTGACATATGGAAGTCAGTGTATGATTTGCAGAATGTTGAAGCCTGCAGAATGTGACACTGAGAAGCTGAGCAAATGTGCCTGCTCAAACACACTGAAAACCTCATGCAAACTTTTCATTGACTGAAGACAAAGCGATCCGAAGCCTTCAATATAAAGCAGGTTCTTTCTTCTGGGGTAGCTTATATTCAAGAGGGAACAAGGGAGAGCAGCAAAGCTTGCTGGTGCAGTAGCCACTGTTTTCTGGCCCTTAGGACAAAATGAGTAATGGACAGGTAGTAATCATAGCAAGTGTTCTTAATAGCTAATCCATCTCTCCAATTCTATCTACAAATTTTTGAATGGTATGCTTCATGTAAATATTTAGGTCTCTAGTTCTTTGCGCATCTTCAGATGGTGACAGTGGACTTTATTTTCTCAGGGTTGTGAATGTCTGCACCTGTTCTGAGTAGCAGCTGCTTTAGCGCACGATAACTGAAGAATCTTCATTTTACTATTTTTTGCCAGTTATGGAAAATGAACATGGTGTCACTTTCCCCTCAGTTTCTGTGACTGAGAGTCAGTATATTTTGTTACTAAGAAACTAAAAACCAAAACCAGCCAAACAACAGCTGTAAAAACCAAGCTTAGTCACTAACCTATAAGATCCTAAGTTGCCTCTTTTCCTCTTCTCAACCCTTCCTCACTTCCTTTCCCATCTCATAATCTTCTTCAGTTTCTCTCCTAACATGCTTCTTTTCATGGTTTCTGCTCTGGGTTTGAATGAGTGTTATACTCCCAGAGGCTGTATCTTTCCTTTTTTTCAAATCTTGTTGGTACCCTTAGAATTAGAAGTTCAATGATGAAAGTGGTCATATCTATGTCATCCAAATAAACAAAATATGCCCCTCTCACTCTTTTTCAGCCTGTACACTTGCCATATATGACTTTGTGCTTTTAGTCTTAAGGTAAACACAAAGCATTATGGCTGTGACTAAATTCCATTATATAAAAGTATGATACTGTCCACCAATAGAAACATTGGGAGAAATCTTATCAAATCGTGACACTGGAGAAGTCAGAGCTGGTTGGGCAATTGGAGAAATAAAGCCTAAAAAAGAATTGGAAATTTTGACATTTACTTATTTTTGATTTTAGAACTGTTAACTTGACAAAACCAAGAATCACTTGGAGACAGTATTGATTGACTGAAGGATTGTCTAGATTAAGTTGGGCTGAGGGCATGACTATAGGACATGAACTTGTACTGATGTGGGAAGACCCAACCCTCTGTAGCCGGCACCATTCCGACTGACGGATTCTTGCACTATTTGAGAGAGTAATCAAGCAGGTGGGCTGTCATGCATTCATTTGTTTTAGCTCTTGACTGAGGATGTGATGATTTCCTACTTGACTGCCATCTACCTTGACTTCTGAACTAAATTTCCCTGAGAAGTTGCTTTTCGTTTGGGTATTTTATCTTAGCAACAGAAATGAAACTGGGGCATTTATTAGCAGGGACTCTTAATGAGTATAAAATTATTCAGGCAGAAGAGAAATTATGTATTTAAATTCATCCTTTCCTTTCATTATAGCTGATACTCAGAGAAACAGCAGGAAGAGACTCAGCCACAGACAATAGAGGATTATCTTAAAATTAAATTTTTCATCTCTTCTCCTCTGGAATAGCTTCATTTTGTAAGATTGTGATCACTTAATTTGTATAGTTCCCTCCAATAATGCTTGCTTTTATATAAGCACTTCTGTGAAACTTGCCTTTGGTCACTGACTTCCTTTGAACACCAGTGAGATGGTATTTGTAATAATTTTCAGTAAAATCCTGTTCAACAAAGCCAGTGGGCAAAGGGACATTGCTGAATTACTGATCCAGTAGCTCCTGATGTTTCTTGGGATACTGTTTCCCCTTAAACAGAACCCTTCTTGGAGCACACAAAGGCCCCTTAGAGACATGCTGTCACAAAGAACTGCCTTATCCCCTAACAGTAGTGGAGAAACAGGTTGAGTTGAGGAGATAGTGCTTTTTCTAGCCCTCTACCTGGCTTGCAATCTCTGTAATAGGATTTTTAATCCATGCAGTAGTAGAGGTTAAGAGTCAGAAGTAAGAAGTAACAAAGGAGATGAGACGATCCTAGGATCAATTCCTGAGAACGTTGTTCTTGGAGAAGAGTACGGACTAGAAACCTCTGGCCATCTTTGGACCCAAGCAGGCAGGGCTAGGCATGCAGAGGTGGCAATGAGTTTAGGAAGATGATATGTGCCAAGCCTGATTGCTTGACTGTAAGTTCCCCCAAGAGGCTGCAGCAGTGCCCACGCCTGGTGCAAACAAGGGCAGTTTTCTGTGAGGGCAGTCAGGTTAGCTGCTCAACACAAGTAATCTATTCATCTTTGTGTCTTTCCCTTACTGTTCCCTCTCCTCATAAAGGAGTGGACCTTTCAGAAACTTTCATCCCATGGTCAGGTCTTTTGAGGACCAGAAAGTCTTAGAAACAAACCACAAGAAACTAAATCTCCTGGCCCTAGATCCCGTGTTTTAAATATCTACCTTTCCACACCCCCAGCTACAGCCAGGTTCAGTGTACACAGAAATCCAAATTGTCCTATCTACTGTTTTTTGACATAACCATATACATGTACCAAGGTATGAAGCACAGAAAGCATGTAACTTCTGAGGTCAGTGATGAAGGAAATTATAAAGAACAGGCACAGAGGCTCATGGGATTTCACACCGAAAGAGTAAGTCTGGATAGAAAAGAAAAATATAATAGAGTAGGGTTCAGAATGTTGTACGGATATAGCAGCAACTTCCCATGGGGAACTCCCCACTGCCAAAGGAAATTAAATTCTCCCTTCTACCTTCCATATGATAGCAAGTTCCAGGTTTTTACAAGAGAAATGTAAAACATTTGACATTTTACATAGTTGACTATTCTTACAGATAGTATGCAAGCTTGTTAGCAATTTTTGAAAAAGATTCATTTTTTTAAATTTTTTGTCTTTGAGTGGTCCCTACAGGTATACATATTCACCACAGATGTATGCCTTCTGTCTGCGAAGGCCAGAAGAGGGACTCAGATGCACTGGAACTGGAATTACAGAAGACTGTAAACTGTAATATGGGTGTTGACAATTGAACTTGGGCCTTCTATAAGAGCAACAAGTGCCCTTAACCAGTGAGCTATCACTACAGCCTTCTGTCTGCCATCATGAAGAGTGAGCTCTCATCTCCTAATAGTGTGACAATAGGTATTTTGTATATAATTTCTAATTGTAACTGATTCTTTTGTTTTTATACTGCTTTATATGTACTTCCATGATGATGTTTCCATGTTCTACATTAATTACTGATCTTTGTGGGCTTCTCTTTATGGAGCTAAGCATTGTTTTCATCCTAACTCTATACCTACAGAGCTGGGATGGTATCAAATTACAGACAATTTTCAAATAGACCAATAAAATTTTAGTTTTGCTTTCCTAAATTTCTTTGTTTGTTTTCTTCACAATCCAGTTCTTTCAGCTTCAGACATTATCATCTCATTGTACATAAACTGATTACTGAATATCTACTTTGCAGTGATATATAAATAGAACAGTCTGCACTTCTTGAATATACTCCCAAGATAGAAATATCATAGTTGAGGAAATTCCTTCTAGGCTAAAGGTTTCAATACATATTGGCTTAAATCTCTAGACTTAGGTTGGTCCTGCAGAGGGATACATAGAATTAGTACTCAAATCTTAATAATGCAGATAATATAATAAACTAAATCTTAGCATGTTTGTCCTGTGTGCTCTGTGGTATTATTTGTATTGATTATATGAATTAGTTTTCATACATATCTTGTAAGGTTAAAATCTCTATGTCCCTCTTAAATGTATATGTAAATGTATAGAGAATAAACTTACTGACCAAGTCATAAAGTTATTGAAAACATTTCTAGTATCCATATTCAATTGTGTAGTGTGTATGTTTTCCATAAACCTGTCATATTTTAAAGAAAAACACAGCTCTTACTCAAAGGGTTCAAGAAATAGTTGTCACCAAATATAAATGATCATGTCCCAGGAACACAAATTAAGATTAATTCAAATTACACGTTCCAATGTATTGATGAAGTTTCTATAGTAACACAACAAAGAAAGCCATACATCAACAGACTTTCTATTATACTGGGAAAACATCTGGTTGGTGAATTAAAGTGGGGACACACCTGCCATCTGTCTTAGATGTTATCTAATGACATCCTTAGTGTTAGGATTGATAGAGGCTCTGAGGTCTCCATTTCATGCACAAAAGTACTGGTTGACTCAAAGGTAGAATCCACATGACTTGATCTCTTCCCCAAAGCCTCACCTTTTTGTTTCACTGCACTACAGATTAAGTTTCTGCATCAAGTTTGAGCAGACACATACAAACTACTATAGTGGGTAGCAACTGATAATGTTGTCATAGTTCTTATTGCAATACTGGGGTAGTGTATAGAATCCGATGGGATACTACCAGACGGAAAGATTGTGTATGCCAAACATGTAATCTGAGAACAACCAAGCTGCCAATGAGCTCTCTGCTTTCCAATGCTGTGCAATCACTGTGTACAAACAACCAAAGGCTACAGACCAATAAGACACTGAAAGAGCCATGCGTATGCAACACACACTGAACATGTTATTATTCACTGTATGATGAAAACGTCACCTATCCTGTGAAAGAAAAGCATACTCTTTAAAAGTAAGCCAAGGCCTCAGTGAGATTATACACATCAAAAAAGAAGGAAATAAAATTTGTCTTAGGGGCATAGATATTAAAGCAGGTTCTCAAGGTATTTTGGTAAACAATTAACTAATAGCAATTACATTCTGGTTTCCAGAAACAGACTAGGATGAATTTGTTTATCATTTTAAGACACAGAAATCACTGAAAAACATGTATCTCAATGTCTATTCTAGATTTGGGACTATGGTTCAGATAAGAAGAGGGTGTATTTGTCTTTGTCTTTGACTTTTTTTGCTAGCTGTCTTCAAATGTATGTATTCAAGACTGGACATTTATAATGGAATTAAGAAGGAAAATAATCATAAAAAACAGGTTTATTAAAGTAAGTACTTTGGGACATGTTTCCCCTTCGCTCATTCCCAAAGCCCAGTTTTGCCTCCTAGGTCACCTCCATTCCTTTCTGCCATCTACCCAACTGTAGATGCTACCAGGGACTACATAGCCACCACACTGGTCTAGTATCTTAACCACCAAAGAACTGAACACCCACCCAACAAAGACAAACCCAGATATCTACACCAAGAAATAACTTTTAAACATCATAAATTCAGATGCCTAGATGCCAGCACAAAACAAAACAAAAACCCCACAAACATGAACAGCCAAGACAATATGCCTCCACCAGAAACAAGCAACACTATTTCAGTAGGCTCTGGACAAGGACTTCAAAATACCAATTATGAATATGTTCAAGAACTTTAAAGAGTGTATGCATAAATTCCTTAATGAAGTTTGTAGAAAAATGTTTAAGTGAATACTGACATTTATATAAAAAATGTGTAAAAAATAATCAATCATATTTTACCTCATTTGAACCTATCACAATTATTTAGCAGGCAAGGCAGTCATGATATAAGAAGTTCAAATTTTTTCTAGAAATTAGTTCATGGAAATTCCAGAAATTGCTTGACAAAGAGGAAGCAAGAATAAGTCAATGGCTATAACTTCTAACCTGAGTCTTGTAATTATGACTTCAAACTTTCTTCAAACACTAATTGGATATTAGTACTCTATCCAAATAAGAGAAAGGGATTTTACATTGAAGTGAAGAACTTTGAAATAGTTACCTAACTATCCTTGAATGATAACATTACTTGGAGCCGATGAAGAGATCTCTGTTGGACATAAATGATTTCTCTTTATACATGGTGAGTCAACATCAGGAGGCAAGATTGGGGTCTTTGTCTTACAAATGATAGGTGACACAGAAACGATATTCAAAGTAATGGCGATGTCAGTTCTACTAGGATGACTGTGATGCTCACAATGATTGCATGGGAGAGATGGCAGGGACAGCTTAAGTGCCGTGTATATCCCGGTGTGCTCAATTTTCACTGTAATCTCATTGGAAAGGACTTACTATTATACCCTTTATGCCAAGGAGGAAAAATACAGACCAGTGAGATTAACTCTGTTTCACAAAGAGAAGCAGCTACAAAATAGTCAAGAAACCAATGAGACTATGACCACTGTAGTTAAGTTCCTCTCATGCAGTCCCCTTTGAGGCTTATGAACATACTGAGTTTGTTGTACAATTCAGAAACAGCTTTCCCTCCACAGGCTGATACTGTGAGTCTAGAAACATCGTGTTGTTGTTGTTTTTTTTTTAATCACAATTACTGTGTTACTTAGTAAAGAACTAACAACAGGAAGAGCATGCCCTGTTGGCTTCCTCATTAGGTGATGCGATGAGTCCGAAGGAGAGGTGTGGTTCAGTCTATGAGCAGGGCTGCAGGTGGGCGCTAGTCAGCCAGTGAGCAGTTCTGAGCTCTGACTCACGGAGCAGACATCAGACTTCCGGTGAGGAAGTAGCGTGGTATCCATTTCAGCTGTGAATGCTGAATGCCAGTCAGTCCGGCGTGGAAACGAACCTTGCGGTCCACAAACACTTGAGGCGCCATCAAAGCCAAGCAAATTAGAGTATTCTCTATCTACCCAGACATTGTACAGACAAGAAGCCATGCAGGCACAGGGAAATGAAAACTCTTTTCCTGTTGGTGACTTTGTATACCCAAATGAAGCAGAGAAAGGAGAATTGGAGGGTGAATGATGGTAGAGAAGACATGCGACAGGAAATGGAAGGTGGAATCTGAAGCCAGAAGGCGTAGCCAAGACTTCTGCCGGGCAGATCGGGGAGAGCAGTGGGGTAGAGACCACTAAAAAGTCAAAATATATGGAAATGCCATTTGATATTAGAAAACCGTTACTTTGCATTCCAAATTTTTAAAAAATTATAAGATAAATAAATGGGCTTCTTTAAAAGGATTGAGAGTCTTGGCTAGCCTGGAGTTCCTGCACTCAAGTATTTGTTTGTTTCCAGATATACAGCACAAGTGTAAACCATAGTGCTTCAGATTTAAAGGAAACTTAAAACTTCACTTTTGAATAGAACAGTTGAAAACATTGAATCCCTATACCACCTAACCATTGTCTGAGGACTTTGGAAAGAGTCAGCCCCTGGCAGAATAAAAGTACTACATTTACACTAAGTTCGGTTTGAGTACATTTGCTTGTGCATCTTAAATGGCATAGTTCTGGTTGAGTCTGGTTGCTACTGATGCTGTGTCTGTGCCCTCTTCTAAGCTGGCCTTTGATTGCCTGTCCTTGTTCACACCTTCCTCTCTTCTGCTGAAACATGTGTTCCTTTCTTTCTAGTTTATCTTACCTACTTCATACCCAATCTAAATTTCTAGTCATCCTCACCTGACATTCCTCCATCTATCTTTCCTGTTGCTTTCTTGTTCATCTATACAATTCAAGTCAACTAATTATATGGTGGTTAAGGGAAATATGGTATCAAAAAATCCATCAGAGCTTGTTCTATCAGAAGACTGAGAAGTCGATGAAGGACTGAGGAGAAGTCAAACTATGAAACATCTTATTGTACAGTTAGACTTCAGCAGGGTAGAGAACAAACATCTCAGAACCAGAGGGAGGTATAAGGAAGCCTTGGAAGATTTTTGCCGTATTTTAATGAACTCTGACATGAGAGTTTAATCAACAGTGTTAAAAGAGAGATTTTGTCTTTATTAAAAGCAAGCCAAGTATGTTAATCAAAAGCTGTTCACTGTGTTTTCCTTTAAAAACTCCATTTATTTTATTTTACTTTTTATTTTTGCACACACATCTACTGGAAGAGCACACCCCATGAGTCAGCTTCAACTGGAATATACCTTTGGAAGCCAGTGGTTCCGGGCATGATCAGAAGGTCTGGTTGTGTAACCCCACATATTATCCCCGAGAAAGTACTGTGTACCCTGATGTCTCACTTGGCCTGCTAGAAAGTAGTATGAGGCTATCTTTGGTTTATGTTCCAGAATCTCAAACTGTGCTTCGGCAGCCTGCTTTTATTTTTCAAAGCACAGCTTCACTGATTGGTTCTGCACAGTGAATCACAGGGTCCTCATTGGTTCTGCTGAAGAAAAGATTGGCCATGATGAGTAGGCAGAAGCAAATTTTACCCTGATGTTCTTGCAAGAAATGGAGAGGTGGCAGACCAAGTCCAGATACTCTGCTCCTTGCAGACAAGAGACTGACATGTTTTATTATTTATATTATTATTATTATGTATTAATATTTAAAAGATACATGTATCTTGTATTGCATGTTGATGTTGAGTTCCTCATGTAGTAGAGAATACCTTGAAATTGTGTTCCTCCAGCTTCCACTTCCCCAGTGGGTTTATAGCTGTGTGCTACCTTTCCCAAATCTATCTCATCATCATCATCTTATTATCATTATCATAATTTCTTTTATTATGTTAAACTCTTTAACTACCACTGTTACTCTTTTCAGTTGTCAAAGCATTATTATTTACCATCTTATTTTAACTTTGGTGCCGAATGCCTTGATACACTTATTACAATTCTGTGAGACAGTATTGTATGCATTTTCTTCCAGCAGGACTTTAAACACAGGAAAAGAGAGACACTTGGCTAAGTTCACAAAATGTAAGCACTATAGGCAAGAATCATGGCTAGACACTTGTGATTTAATATTAGATTCCACTCACTTTCCCAGGACCTACTTTTCTATGTGGAAGCAATGTAGAGTATGAGGTGTAAATAGTAGATGAGTAAAACAACTTAGATCATTAATTCCAGAGGGCATCTTGTTTACTAAGGTCTCCTTTGCCTTCACTACTTTCCTCTTAGCTCACACTTCCAACAGAGTTCCACTCATGTGGTACACCATGCCTGTGCTGATATCTGCCCTGTGACCTTTTATTTATCATCTGAGATGATCAGATTTGAATTTGAGAAACTGTAGAACAGAAGCCTAAACTCTTTTTGCTTCTTACAATTGTTCAAAGCTCTGGTCACATCTACTTACTGGGGTCTTGCGGTAAATTGACTGTCTTTAGCTTTTTGAGAATTCTTTTTATCCCCTATCCTTGGAAGGTTTACTAGACTATGTTCCGCAGTTAGGGGACCTCATCCTTATCCTCAAGCAGACCTCCCTTGGTCTATTTTATTCCCCCATGAAGTCCATTTTATTTCCCCTTCACAGAGGTTATGTATGAACCCTCCTTGAGTCCTTCATTTTACTTAGCTTCTCTAGATTGTGAATTATAGCATTGTAATCCTTCACTTTATGATTAATATATCCACTTATGAGTGAATACATGTTTGTCTTTCTGGTCTGGGTTGCCTCACTCAGGATGATATTTTCTAGTTCTATCCATGTAGCAACAAATTCCTGAGGTGATTTTTTTTAATACCTGGGTAATACTCCATTGTGTAAATGTACCAGATTTTCTTTATCCATTCTTTGGATGAAGGATATCTAGGTTTTATTTTTTTTCAGTTTCTGGCTATTATGAGTAAAGCTGCTATGAATATGGCTGAGCAAGTGTCGTTGTGGTATGGTGAGAGTTCTCTGGGCGTATGCCCAGGAGTGGTATATAGCTGGGTCTTGTCGTAGAAAGAACTCAAGAAACTATACATCGACAATCTAAATAATCCAATTAAAATGGAGTACAGATCTAAACAGAGAACTCTCAACAGTGGAACTCAAATGCCTGAGAAACACTTAAAGAAATATTCAACACCCTTAGTCATCAAGGAAATGCAAATCAAAACAACTCTGAGATTATATTTTACACTGGTCATAATGGCTAAGATCAAAAATGCAAATGACAGCACATGCTGGTGAGGGTATGGAGCAAGGGAAACACTCCTCCATTGCAGATGAGAGTACAAATTTATACAACCACTTCGGAAATCAATATGGCGGGTTCTCAGAGGCTGATGTGTTCAACCACCAAAATGTCTCTGAAGTACTTAATGTTACACATGGATAGTAATACCCAAAACAGTAAAGGTATTGCTTTTTAATTTTATTTTACTACTGTTCTAATTTGCATTCAGTTGCTGTGATAAACACCATGATTAAAAAAAAAAAAAAACTTTGGGGAGGAAAAGGTTTCATGATGCACTTCTGACTTACAATTCATCATTAAGAGAAGGACATACAGGAACTCAGGGTAGGAATCTGGAGGGAGGACCCGAGGCAGAGAACATGGAGGAGCGTTTCATTCTAACTTGCTTCCTCTGGTTCCTACTCAGCCATATTTCTATATAGACAGGCCCATCTGGTGGGGTCTGGGGGTGGGGCACCACTTATAGTGGAATCAAAAATCAAAAACTGCTTCGCAGACATGGCCACAGGCCAGTCTGTTCAAAGCTCCCCCCGCCCACAATTGAGACTCTCTCAGATAACTCTGTCCTGTGTCAAGCTGACAGCTGAACTGAGGCAGGAATATCAATGAATTATGCTGAATTCTAAATAACACCAAGTTAATACATTTTGAAACTATAGAGATATTTTATGTGATTTATCTACACAAATGTTTAAATATGCCATACAAATTTAGAGTCAGTAATACATATCAAGAATTCTGGGACTTATCCTGTTGCCTCTTTGGTGTAAACTATATTTACTCTTCTAATAAAAGATGTGATAATTAAGCATTCAGGGCTTGAAAAAAATCTTTAGCACTTTTTGAAAATAAAATATTTAGCGACTTTTTAAGATAAGCCTCAAGAATGACAGTGAACTTGGATATATGTTTGCACCTACTTGTTAGGGAAACAAGTTAGCTGTTTAAAAATTAAGGTCACATCTTTGACTAACAGTAAATGACACGGCAGAGAATGAATAATGTATATATTATAAGGCTGAAGAATTTCCTATTAATAATATATAAAACCTGATAATCATGTTGATGCATTTGAAGAAACAGTAAATCAAAGACAAGAGAGGGTCACATATTATCTGCAAAGTTGTTCTCACCAAGAAAACCATTGGGAATCTTTTTATGCCTCTGTGAGATAAGAGAGGATCAAATATGACTGTAATTCCAATATTGCTGTAATTTTAAGAAAATTCAAAACTAAACTTAAATTACTATTAAAAATATATCTCGCTCAGATATCCAATTAAGAGGATTTAAAATATGTGTTTGCATTATTCTAGGGAAAGAGAAAATGCTTGTCAATCAAATAGGAAGAGGCACAACTGTTTGGGAAATGAGCATGGATTATCAAGAAAGCATCAATGATGGTATTTAGTTATGAGATGGTTTAATGGAGTTTCCCTACTCCATCAATCATCAGCCCTTCTTTTAGGCACATTTTACTTTCATTGTTTCAATACTTAGTGTCTTGTCAGAACACCACCCTCCTTTATGCAGTGCTGCTTTTCACCCTCAACCTTCTTTGGTATTAGAATCTGAGCGTATTTTTTCTATATCTAGGGGTTAGTTTGTTAACAAAATGACATTTAAATTATGTCTGTGCCTCTAGGATGTTGTCCCTCTACAGGCAAAACTTCCATTGCCACTGTGTATGAATGAGTTAGGGCATTTTAAATACAATAGCAGCTAGGTTTATTAGTAATGTGTGTGCAGAGGTGATCTATCAAAAGAAAGTTATGGTAAACTGGTAGAGCAAAAACTCCTTGTTATGGTATCCTCTGCAATCTGATCATGGGAAGTAAGAACCATACCCTTCCACGTGCATTGCTGACCTATGGCCCTGAGTAAAACACCTTTTCACTAATTCCCAAGTCCTAGTTTTAGGAACTCAGTTAGGTAAAGTC
Source organism: Ondatra zibethicus (assembly GCA_004026605.1). Lineage (NCBI taxonomy): Eukaryota > Metazoa > Chordata > Mammalia > Rodentia > Cricetidae > Ondatra > Ondatra zibethicus. The sequence continues at coordinate 103,197 of PVIU01005198.1, forward strand.
AGAATGTGCGTCATATTTTCACCTTAAAATAGCTGGAGACTCGGTGCGTTCCTGGTGGCACCACAGGGATTTTCAAGTCAACAGGAGGTTGGGGAGATGACTGCTGGTAGAAGGGCCTGTAACACACTAGTATGAGGAACTGAATTTGTATCTTCAGCACCCACGTAAAGGAAAGCATGGTGGAATGTGTTCATAACCGTAACCATGGGGAAACAATACAAAGGATCCTGGATATCAGTGGCCGTTCAGTGCAGGCAAAAGATGATCTCCAGTATCAATGAGAGAACAATTCAAACCACAAGGTATTGAGCAATAGAAGGCACCCCACATAAATCTCCAGATCTCCATGTGAACCCATACATACATTCACACACACACACACACACACACACACACACACACACACACACACACACCACAACAACAAATATGTAGACACACATAAAATATACATATTCACTGGAAAGTATAAAGCTATAAGAAAATAAATTCACTATATTGCTTAATCAGAACTGAAACAGAAGAAAATTCTTTGAAATGGTTAACTCTTAATATGGTAAGTAGACACAGAAACTTCCTGGTCTGAATGGGGTTTTTTGTTTGATAACAAAAGGAGTAGAAGACTATTTACTTGAATTTTCACAAACCCTACTTGTATTATGACCCTGTTGCCTAAGACATAGATAACCCATATACCATAATCATGAGATACTCACTGAGAAATGATTCTCAAGGAAAAATGACTTAGGAAAACTTAGTAAAAATCAAAACTGTGTATTACTACTGTTTCTTTTATTCCAAATACCAAAAAAAAAGGACAGAAAGTGATTTCTCAGGGAGGGCATCTGTAAATCAGGTGAATGGTTAAATGAGAAGAATAACTCTTTGGATATTCTTTGAAATGTGGAAGGCCACAGGATCTGATGGAAAAAGCGATATAGTTCAAAATGTTCCCAGAGAGGCAGCTACAAAAGACTAGTCACCCTCTGGGTCAGAGCCAAGCAGGGAGGCATTAGTGCCAAAGTCAAATCTGGGGAACCGAATGATATGAGTCTTGGCAAAACTCGCTCTTGATGTCTCCCTTCCCTTTGATGCCATCAACATGCCATTGTGATGTCCCAACAGAGAGAGTCCCACACACCCTTTTTTTTCTTGTCTCTGAAATCTTTGTACAAAAGGAGATACACATATGAATTCACAGCAATTGTGGCAGCATTCATAAGCTCAAATCAGCTAAAATCCCAGCATGGAAAGGGGAAAGGAGGCCATGAAAATTTACCACTAGCTGAGGAGGTACTGGCACTGATCACAGCTGGGGGAGACAAGTCAGTTGTCTTCAATGATGCAATACCATGGTAGGTGTGCCATACCCAAGGATGATAGATGGAATCCATGGGGAAAGGACACTCAGAGTTGGGTGCGTAGAGAGTGAGGATGGAGAAGGTGAATGTGGGAGGAGTCAGGGGAGAGATACTGAATAAAATCAATGTACATTCTTAGTAAATCCTCAAAGAATTAAAAAAATGCTATTTCAAACATTCTAGAATAGTATTTACAATAACAAAATCGTTTATTACATGTATATCAATGTATATGAATGGAAAGAGCCAGCTGCTGATGTGGTAAATAATGTGTATAGTGACAGTATCCAATAGTCATGGTTTGCCTTAGAAGGCAGGATGACTTCTAAAGCATAGGATTTTTTGTTCCTAGCTGTACATTTTATAAGCACATAGATCTAATGCCTGGCCAGTTGTAGATTTTAAATGACGAAAGTGTGAATTCTCTCCTTTACTCAAGGATGGGCAGACTTAGGAAAGGAAAGAAAGAAATAGCTAGATAACATGGTTGAACACCCTTTCCTCTGCAGTAAGCACATTGCTGGCTCTTTGTCAGTGTGAGTGATTAGAAGCAGCTCCCTGAACAGACTCTGTGGTGTGGTGTTCCAACCGAGAGCTGTCTGCTGCTCTTTGAGCAGAAGTTGTTAATGCTGCAGATTGATGGTATTCTCCAGTCTCCGCTTATAAAGAGGAAGCAAATGTTCGTGTGCAACTAACCCAAACAAGCTGGAAAGGCTACAGACATTTTCCCATCTCAGTTTCCATAATTTGATGTCTAGGATACATGCCCTAAAGCTTCACATGGCAGAGGATCAGCACCTCCCACGTTATGCAAACCAAGTCCATGAGCCTCTGTATGCACAGCTCATTCTCTGATACGCGATCATATTGAATGTGAGATCAGAATGTTCTGGAGTACATTGGTGGTGTGCTTGTGGATGTTACAGGGTTTGTTACCTTATAGTTCTTGTGCCTGTGTGTGCATGTGTTTGTGTGTGTGTTCATTTGCATGTGCCTCAGAGTTTCTGTATATAAGCCTTTGACTCTCTCTCTCTCTTTCTCTCTTTGTGTGTGTGTGTCTGTGTGTGTGTGTGTGTGTGTGAGTGGGATCTTCAATATGTGAGTCTGTGCCTATGCCTGCTATGCCTGTAAGGGTATATGTGTATGTATGCTTCTCTATGGGAGCATGTGCTTCTCTATGGGAGTGTGTGTGTGTGTGTGTGTGTGTGTGTGTGTGTGTGTGTGTGTTCGTGATATTACTACTATTTAGCCAAAATTGCTCAATAAAAATAAAATCTAATAAAATAAATGGGAGCCCCAGTATGCAAGCCTATGTCTATGCAAGTATGTTTATATGTATGCTTCTTTATGTGAGGATGTGCCTGTGTGTACATGTGTGGTTACTACTATTTAGCCAAAATTGTTCAATGAAAATAAAATAAAATGAAATAAATAGTGATAACAAAAATGTCTCATGACTATGGGGCTTTTCTTCTAGGAAGTTGTCATTAAGTGTCTAAGCTACCTTCTATTGGAAAATTTAAGATGATCAATATTGTGTTATATGTCAAGAGATTGCACAAAAATCATATATTTGATTTTTCTATTATTTATGAAAAATAAAATAAATTCCATTAAAATAAAGAACAAGAATTAATTTATTCATAAGAACATAGTAAAATGTGGAGAGTTCATGGAAAATTATGGACATAATAGAATTTTTAAGAATGAATATTATTCAGTTTTATATCCAACTGCATGCTATATACATTACAAAAGAGTGCTCACATACCCAGATGTTAGTTCCTTTTAATACTGGTGGATTTTTGAAAGGTTTGTATATGTTTTTGTATCTTATCTTATAATTTTCTATCATTTTTCACTAAGAAAACTCATGAGCATCTAATCCAATAGAGAACAAACACACAGAGGAAATACTCAATGAGTCATAGAAGTTGAACAGAACTCAGTATTACTTAACCCAGCCTCCAAACTGTATCCTGGATTGTGTTTTTAAATGATGAACATATGCATTTATTGCCATCAGTATATTTGTTTGTGTTCATGTAACTTAGAAGGATATACAGCAAGCAATTTAAGTCTCTCCATGGAAGAAAATTGTGGGGGGGGTGGAGTGTGTCTCCTTCACTGAATATTTTTTCCTATTTGTTGACTATTCTAAAACCTAAATAATGTAAAGAGAAAAGCTTTCCCAGGAAAAGTAATTGACCGTCTTATGCTGAAAGGCGAGATTTCAGCCCCTGACCTTTTCTTAGTTCTCACACTTACAGCCAAGTACTACCTGAAGGTATGTGTTCCTCCAGTATGGGTCTCTGCATAAACATAGGAAGTGTGTGTGTGTGTGTGTGTGTGTGTGTGTGTGTGTGTGTGATTTGTGTACTTTTATAAAGAAATAAAGCCCCTACAAAAGTCGTGGAATATTCTGTGCTCTCTAATATTCTTTAATCATTTGAAAAAATACCATTCTTTACAATTTACCCTACGTTAAAAGTGAAACACAGGTCACATCTGAAATAATTGTATACATCTACTGGATAACTTACCTAATAGCTTTCAAAAATTACAGACTTTTACTTTAATTGATTTTTAATTTAATTTACTATAGCTTTTATTTATTCAGTGTGAAATTTGATAAAGTGAATATAGTATATATATATGTCTGTGTATGTGTGTCTGTGTGTTTGTTTGTTAAAATATTTTCAAACTTCGTTAATCTTCTTAGTTAATTGCTGAAGGAATACCTGTAGGGGTCAGACAACAATTTACCAAAATTAGTTCTCTCACTTCATCATGTGTGTTTTTAGGAATCAAACTTAGGACATCAGACTTGGTGCTAAGCCAGCACCTCTACCTCCAGCCTTGTCTCACTGATATTCCACACACCATTGTTAATGCAGCATATATTTATGATTGTTAAATATTTTCATTTATCATTTCAATTGAGACATCCTTTCTTTTTTTAATAGTCATTTGACTGTTAGCATGTGAGTGTGTGTTTGTGTGTGTATTTGTGTGTCTGTGTCTGTGCACTAAGAATGTGCACTTTTTCCACGTCCTCTGTGGTTTTTCTATTAGGTTGTTTGATTTATTATTTTCTCTGGAGCTATAAGAAATTCTTCTGTACTAAGAAAATTAGTCCTTCGTGTACCATATTCTTTGCAAATATTTATTCCTGCTTTTATTATTCATTTGTCTCTGACTTTTGTTATTGAATTGTGCCTGCTAGGTTCCCTTTGAAGGAAGAGTTATTGAAGCAGCTCCTGCATGAAGTGCTGGCATCTCCGTCTGCAGTTTTCTGCCACTCCAGAGATTGTCTCAGCATCAATTTATTTGCACTCTGCAAGGCAGGTCTTTTGGGAGGAACCAATATCCAATGACTGCCTCAGACTGAGATAAAAGGCCCAATATTTTGGCTCAGTGTGAGACATCTCTGATGGACCATTTTAGACACAGGAGTCCTCGGGGGCTCAATTGAGACTGCCAATCGGGTCATATTGTGGTTTCAATCTTTGTCTTTGTATCTTACTGTATCCTCATCTTTCCTTCAATACATTTAGTGATGATGATTGCTAGTAGTTCTCTAAATTAACTTATGAATCACAGTTTTGTTCTCAAAGAGACCAAACACACACATGAGAGAGAGAGAGAGACAGAGACACAGAGAGACAGAGATTACAGATATATGTAGAAGTAAAATTACATGCTACCATATCCTTATATATGCTTTATTCTGATCTCTTTTTTCTCTTTTTCTTCTTCCCCTCCTCTTCTCTCTTTACTTCTCCCTATATACCCAATATCTATATAAATACATATCTGTGCAAATATACTGAGTATAATGCATATTTACTACATATACTATATAATATTACTTGTCAAATATTATAATCTTGAAAATAAAAAACACACACAAAAGTTAACCAGACCCAGAGTCTACACTATAGTTTAACTTTGCTAAGAATAATATAAAAATGCATTATTACTGACTGCTTTAGTCATTCTGATTTCTCGATTATCTTATCTTGTAGAAGTTATTCTAAACAATTGGCTACAAACATGCTTACGAACAGATCTTAAAGACATGTCCCTAGTCTTCACAATTATAAATAATTAGATAATTTCCCTCATGCTTATGAATGTTTTGTGTGTGTGTGTGTGTGTGTGTGTGTGTGTGTGTGTAACTAGGTGTGGAAATGCTGAATGATAGGAAATGGGATTATTCACTACTAGATTCATGGAACATGAAAAGTTTACAGAAAATACTGATCTGCTTCTCTTTGAATGTGGATTGCCATCATGCTCTTCCCATGGATATTTGCATATCAAACGACCAGGGTTTCAGCTTCTGGAATTATTCCAGGCCCTTGTTTCTCCTGTGGGAGTTCATGAATACCCTGCATTCAAATGGTGTGTTTGTAGACTACTCAGTTTACATAGTCATGTACATGAATTCTCAGTGTAAAAGTTCTTTAGCGTATATCCCATTACTATTGTCTATCTACCTATCCATCTATCATCAATGTTATTATATTTATTAATCTATCTGATATACTTCTCCTATGTATATACAGTCTGTATCTGTCTATCAAATAAACAATTTCCTTGAATAGATGATAGCTCTATCGTCTATCTATCTATCTATCTATCTATCTATCTATCTATCTATCTATCTATCATCAATCATCGTCATCATCTATCTACAGCAGCTACTCTTTTTCTTCAGTTTCTCTAGAGACATCTGACTAATGTAGTACCATAGCCTTCTTACTGAAATAGCTTTGAGGTTCTCATATTTTAAACAACTTCAGATTTCACATTGGCAAATCTTCAAGGCATTTTTGGTTTCTTAGAGTCTTAGAATTCTGGGGATTTTTAAATTTGTAATCTGCAATTAAAACAAGTATGCAGACATTTACAGAATGGATTCTTTCCAGATTTTTTTTTCCTGTGGAGAAGATATAAGACATGTATTTTTTTCTCCTTGCTTCTCCTTAGGCACGAAGATTTCTCTGGTCATCATACTTCATCATTTTCCTTGAGTGCTCTTATCTAAGAGTCACATGTGCCTGGTAAAAAGGACTCATGTCTCTGCAAATCCTTTACTACATTATTCTTGATTTCTAAGCCAGGAGCAGCTCTTTCTAAACTAAATCTCCTATAACTTAGCAGTACTTTGTCCCACTGCAGTTAATAACCATTAAAAACCCAATACCCATACTCCATAGCTACTCCAGCTGAAATGATTTCAGATTGCTCTTTAGTGAAAATTCAAATGTTTTCTCAAAGCAAATACATATATTGCCACAGAACTATATGTCTCTAACTGCTTCTAGAAGAACAGAAAATGGCACAAGACAGAAAAGAATCTCCAGCCTGGCTCTGTTAGTCACCTAACACTAATATGCACCTAGTTGTTTTCTTAAAAATTGGCAATTTTTTAAGAGAATCTCATCATATACCCCAGCAGGTAAATGGGCTTGATTGGCAGGTTTGAGTACCTGAGTTCAAATCCCCAACTTTTGTGTAGACATTTCCTTTGAGATTGAAGCATTCTGCCTGACAGGGAAGCTCTTTAAGAAAGAAGGTAAATAACTTAAAGTCACTTCAGGACGTCCCTGAAGTTGATTGGAGTCACCTGGCTCCTTCTTTCTAAGAGTAAACCATTTGAAGACATCTGAGATTCAATCTCAGACAAGCCAAGCTGCAAAGAAGACTCTGAGACCAGACAACACGTACAGAAGAAGAAGAAATCAGACAAGCTGCCTGGAAGAAGTTTGTACCAACTGAGTTACTTGGAAGGGACACTATCCAACCAGTTGAGATGCCTGAAGGCTTTACAGTGTGCTCCAGCTTCCTAGTTTTCATGACACAGCTGTCCTTAAGTTATTTCTGCTCCTATGAGTGATGACACTTCACCCAAACTTCTGTAACTAAACCTAATAAAACTTACTTATTCACCAAGTTGGACTTTGGTGATATCTATTAATAGGCTCCCAATCTGAGATGAGTTGATGTGTGATTTTGCTCTCCCAAGGAAAAAAAAATCTTATCACACAACACCTGGATCTACGTGAAGGAAAGAGGTAACTCTTAAAAGCTGTCCTCTGACATCTATATACAAGGGTACCCAAGTAAACATCAAAAAAATAAAAGAATGCATCTCCAAAAATAATTTTGCAGTTCAGTAGTTTTGTCTGCAATAGGACAACATGTAACCTCTTAGTTACTTATCATTTTTTTCCATGATATTTATTGAGCTCTACATTTTTCTCTGCTCCCCTCCCTGCCTCGCTCCTCCTCCCTTCAATCCTCTCCTAAGGTCCCCATGCTCCCAATTTACTCAGGAGATCTTGTCTTTTTATACTTTCTACTTTCCATGTAGATTATATCTATGTATGTCTCTCTTAGGATTCCTACTGTTGTCTAGGTTCTCTGGGATTATGGTTTGTAGGCTGGCTTTCTTTGCTTTATGCTTAAAAACCACCTATGAGTGAGTACATGTGATAATTGTCTTTCTGTGTCTGGGTTACCTCATTCAAAATAATGTTTTCCAGCTCCATCCATTTTCCTGGGAGTTGTCATTTTTAAGCAAGACAAGTTACATAAAAATTTCTCAAGGAATACATAGTCATTTAATGAGGTTTAACTATTTCTTATTCTTTTTCTCTGACAGTCTTATGATCATTTCTCAGGTAACTCTAATTAAATGACAAATTCTTATTTGACTTAGAAATACTTGACCTTATCCCAGTAAGAAACACTGTTATTAGTAAAGACTAAAGAGCTATTATGGAGCTGGAGAAAAGTAAACTCTTAAATACTGAGGAAATCATAATTACAGCTGTGTGGAGAATCTTCAGAAACTTAAAAATTCAATCCAGGACTCTCACCACTTGGTTTAATACCAAAACTAAATCAAGGGGCTACTGCATATCAAAATTAAAGCAAGGTACCACAGCAATGTCTCAACAGTTAAGAGTGTGCATTGCTTATGTGGAGGGCTTGAGTTCAACTTCTGAGGACCCACGGTAGGCGGCTAACAACAGTCCAAGAACTCTGGCATCCATGGTAACTGCACTCATGCTCATGTGCTCACACACAAGATAATTAAAATTAAATTCAAAATCTAAACAAACAAGACAAAGCCAAATTCACATGCTAAAAACACATCTGAGTCTTTATGTTTGTTGGGGCATTATTCAAGAAAAAAAAAAGTAAGGAAAGAAACCCTTTGTCCATTAACTCGTAAATGGAGAAACTACACTTCATATTATTCAAAAGAGAGAAATCTTGTCTCATGTGACAACCACAGATAGAACTGGAGGTCTTTATGTTAAATGAAATAAGTGAGACACCAAAAGATAACTACTGTGTGGTATCATTCGCATGTGAGTGTCAAAAACAAACAAAGTTGATCTTATAGTAACTGCCAGTATAATGGTGTTTATAAGAGGCTGGGAAGAAACAAGAAAGAATATAGATATTAGTGAGATCCTAAGATACAGGGAGAAATAAGAAGCGATGCTGTTATATAGGATATTAGTGGGAAAACAGTTAATCAGTGTAAATCCTGCATTTCAGAAAGCAGAAGAACTTAATTTGAAAATTCTTATAGGAAATTGATGAATGTTTGAAAATAATACACACACAATATTTAACGTGGGTACTTGTTTTAAGATTTCTACACTGCTCAGTACTGGAGAGATGGCTCAGTGATCAAGAGTCCTTGTTGCTCTTGCAGAGAACCTGGGTTTGGTTTCCAATACCTGTATCAGGTGGCTCACAACTGCCGGTAGCCCCAGTTCCATGTGATCTGGTGTTGTGTTTTGAACTCTACTCTGCCCACACTTTCACTCTTGTATACACACGCTCATGCATACAGACACATGCATATAACTTAAAAAATTAACATAGCCAGGAATGGTGATATATGTTTTTGGTCACAACACTTGGGAGACAGAAGAATTTGGATGTCTGTAAAATTGAAGCCTTTCTCATGTTCATATTGAGCCCAACCGAACAAGGCTATATAGTGAAATCCTGACTCCTAAAGCAACAACAAACAAAAACACTGCAACTAAAAGTTTTGACAGTGTAACTAACTGGGCGGTGGTGGTGTTTGCCTTTAATCCCAGTACTTGGGAGGTAGAGACAGATGGAGCTCAATGAATTCTAAGCCAGCCTGGTCTACAAAAGCGAGTTTTAGGCCAGCCAGAACTGTTACACAGAGAAACTCTGTCTAAAAAAAAAAAAACCAAAAAAATTCACAGTGTTTATCCATATTAAAATACCATATTACTCATAGATATACATATTTTATTATTTTGTGTCAGCTTTAAAACCAAATTTGATGTAAAATTTTAAATTGAACTTGCAATGAATATATAAGACAATTTCAAATAACCAAATATTTTAATACATATTAAAGTAACCATGTTAAAATTATTCAACTCTTCATTGTACTGATGATCTTGCTAATTCTTTTAAATATATGCATAGTATTCTGGGTATATATACTGACATGCTTGGCCTTGTCATAAATTCTACCTATTATTATTTCTGTTCAATACAATATCAGTAATATGTTATATTCTAATACTGTTTCTATACTAATGTGTTCAGAATAGGGTCAAATGTTTTCTTCACTAATTCTAGTAAAAGTAATGATGTCTGATATTCCAAAGATCCAGAAAGTCACTTTATTACACATTGATCATCTTGGATGGCAGCCTATCTACTTGCAACCATTCTGATCATTGTATTCAAAGAACACTATTGCCTACGACCCTTTGTGTCGTCAAACAGGACAACACATTTATGACTGTACGTGACACTTCTGTGGAAGATTTCAGTTCTAACTCTATTTCATTTTCAGATTTCTGAGTAAGTGTTTCAGATCTCTAGTGACGTGTTTATCTATGTGTTTGGAAATAAATTCTCTCTAGACTGTTCCACAAAAACTATATACCAACTGATAAAATCTCATGGACTGAAAAGTTAAAATATTTTAAAGACATCCACTATTTGCTATTTGAATGAATTTTGAAAATGAGGAGACGAACTGAGAATATGTCCCGTTTATAGGAAAATGCTTCATGCAGAAGAATGTTTACATAATACTGATGATGCGATGGACCCTATTAGCATGGTGTTCCATATGCTTTTTAGAAGTAATGGAATATAAACCCGCTATGCAGATGAAAATGGCAGAATTTGGAATTACCTGAGAGGCTTACTAAACTTCTAAGCTTTTACAGATCCATAATGAACCTGAAAATTGAGAATGAACACCTGTTCTGGACCATTTTCAGGAGGGAAGTGCCAAGTGGGGACTTGCTTGTATATGGGCAAAGTTGTACCTCTTCAAGGTCAGCTGCTAATTTGTATCACTTACATAAATGTTTCTGTTAGCAAGCTCATTTCAGTTTCAGAAGGAATGACTGTAGAGTATGAATTCTTTGCTAGTTGTTTTTTTCAACTAGGAAAAACTGAGAGAATTACTAATCCAGTGTCAAAAACCAAAATATTCCTCCAGATGTAACTAGGATAATAAATTTCAGAAGCTAGCAGGGGCAGAAGGAAAAATGATGGCTATTCATTTTCAGTGTGCTCAGGAGAGATGCCTTGGGTGTTGGCCATGGAAACTGAAATGGCATTGAAAGACTTTTGTCAGCATTTTTAAAGCAGGACCATAGGAAATAAATGAGTCCTATTGATTGTTATTCTCTGTGGATCTCTGTGCTGCCAAACACATTCTCAAGTTCTAATACCCAGAGTGAAAACCCACCATCAATTCAGTCAAAGACATTAATGCATTCCCCATACATGCCATCGACAACTTGGGGGCATATAAAAGTATGAAAGAGATGAACACTGAAAAATAACTCAAAAAATAAAGGGTAAAAAAGCAGCCGTTCTGGGAGACTGTTGTGGCTCTCTATACCTTAAGTATTGAGAAGAGCAGAGTTCAGGCTGGTGCTCACCATGCATTTGGGATGCCATGTAAAACAGCCTGAGCTGAAGGCTATTTTCTCAAGTCAGACTTCTGGGACTAAAGGAATCCGTTATTCTTGAATAACATTCATTCTGTTATTACTTTATTCTAATCCCACTGATTCAATTATTTTAAAATTAATTTTTTTAATTGTTTGAAATACTGAAATTTTTATTTGACTTTCAAAAAGTCATATTTGGCATGGCAAAGGCCATGCCAGCCAACTTGAGGTCCCAGTGTTGCACATTAGAGGATGTCTCATGACTCTCAAGGCAAAAAATACCCTGATTGCAGCTATAGGGGTTTGGTCTTTTGCCATAAAGTTAATAATTTTGTGTAGGCATTGATTATGGCAGGTTACTTTCGAAAGTCTTTCCAGTCTTCAGTGTTACATAAAGCAATGTGCTGAGTGCCTTGAAGATGTGCAGCTATGACCTCTGATCTCATGCAGAGTTTGCATCTCTTGCAGATGCAATGATAGCTCAAGGCTGAAGTCATTAAAGGAACATAGGAACGGAAATACACGTGCCATTAGAATTCAGAGAACATAAGGAACTTCTGAGTAGGCCTGAAGGAAAGAAAGCGTGTACCCAGTAGAAACAATGCTAAACAAGCTGCTAAAGGAGATCTGCTTTAGGTGTAGCTAGCAAACCCTAGACTAAAGGGAGACAAAGGAGGCTTAGAGATCAGGAAACTCCTGAGGAAAGACAGAATAGCCTTGGTTTCTGCCAGTGGTCTTGCCGCTTCCCAACTTTCCTGCCAGGAAACCCCAATCTCCTTTTCTGACCCCAGACCTATGGTTTTGCTGCCCTGCCACTTCCAATATATGGTAAGAAAATGTTCGATTCCTAATGGTCAATTTTCAATCAACTTCTCAGAAGTGAGCCAGGAAGAAAGTAGCAGAAGAAGAGTGAGAAAGTTCAGCTTTGTAGCGCATACTTTCACAAGCTGACGTGAAGCGTAAGGAGCTGCTGCACCATGTCTTCAGTGCCTGTAATACCCTTAGGGTCAACAGATGGCCGAACCGCGCAAATAAATTATTTTTATAATTGGAATATAAAAATCACATTTTTGACTTTCTCTTCCAGAGTCACTTCAGAAGTTGCATGGGGGAATAAAATGTTTGATGTTTGATTACGACAGATTGAGAGAGAGAGACTGACAGGGAATTTATGTTTCTTTGTTCAAAGCATCTATAGTTACTAAAATTTGACCTTCATATATTTATTGACTTGGGATTTTTTTTCCTAGTTTTGTTCCCCCTAGTTAAATAGCAAGCTCCATGATGACCAGCATTTGCTTATTGGTCTTTCTTTGTCAAGCATGTCATCACGCCAGAAACAGAGTAGTAGATCATTGATTGCTGGCTGTAACACAGAATGTCTGCTAAGGGCCTGTGCCTTTGACAGAGTTAACTTAGAGACTGAGTCTTGCTATCATGCTAGAAAGCCTACATAAAGAAAATGAATTATTTGATCAAAGTTTACAACTATAATTTGTATTATATGTCTTTACTGTATAATTTTATTTAACAAAACAAGAATAAAATGTTTGATCAATATCTCTTTCCTACCAATTAAGTAAACTGAGTTGAAAGTCAAAATAACGGGACAACAAATGATACCCTAAGTAAACTGATGAGCTGCTATCCAGGTTCTAAACTCAGCATCACCGACTAAAAGTTCTACTCAAATACCAATGTGTTTTCTTGATTGGATGGGAAGACAATTCTCAGAGTGGACATAATGTGATCTCAGTAGGTCAGTAGAAGATAGAGAAATGAAGTCACTATTACTCTATACTTGTGTTTCATAGCTGTGAATAGAAAACAATTAAGGCAGGAGGAGACAGGCGCTCAGGCATTCAGGCTGAGGACTTGTGGAGAGAGGATGCCCTATCCCATCTGAGAATTTCATAGGGTAAGAGCTAATGGCTGGCTGTTCGGCTTCTCTGACCTTTCAGCCTTGACATCTTATTATCTGACTCTGGGTTTTTATTATTAAGATCAATTAGCAGTGGTGCAACAATTGGTACCCAACTTTAA